>JAULBZ010002843.1:0-17775 GCA_032360805.1 Neoturris breviconis | reverse complement strand
GATCTTGCAATTGATTGGTTTCTTCGTATCGATAATAAACGGAGGAAATTATTATAAAGTAAATATATTCTTCTGTTGCATTGTTCCCTTGTTTAGTGCTTCTTTATTTTCAATTTTAACTGATGATGGAAACCACCTTTTAACAGATATACAAGGTGTTTAACTGTGATAATAAATACATACATGGTTTCTGCTACCAACAAAAACATAGTATAGTGAAATAATATGTGTGATATGTATAGTCAATGTATATATATACACAAAGCCTATGTACACACATGTTATAGTGTACATGTCGCATACAAATCCTAATTTTATTTAATAAGACTAGATTTCTTTAGAATAGGTTATAACATAATGTATATTCTTTATTTTTATTTAGTATAATGGGTTTATGCAAATCATATTTATGTGCTTGGTTTTACTTTCACTTGGTTTGGTGGGCTACTTTCAATACATATCTTTGGTTTTTTGGTATAAAATTTTTCTAAACACTTGGAAAGTTTTAATACTTTACAGCATGGTTCTAACAAAAGTTATGGATTACTCTATTCTCTGGGAACTCTAAAAGCCTAGGGTTAATGAAAAATTAATTAACAAATGAAATTTTTACTGAGATCCTAATGAGGAGTATTACGAAGTATGAAGGAACCAAACACAAATTGGCAAGCCTACTGCAATGCCTTTATTTAGTCACCAAGACAAATAGACTTTCTCGGTTGTACAAACCTCAAAATAATAATTGGACACCACCTGTGGAGGAGTGTTTTTAAGTACAGTTTTCGGCTTTGCGGCTGAAAACTATACTCAAAAACCCTCTTTCACAGGTGATATCCATGGAACTTGCTTGTATTTTCAGTTACGCTGTACTTGCAATTTTATACGTTAGCATGGAGTAAGAGTTTTTCAAACCAGATCCTTTAAAGGTACTAAATTTTGTTAGTATTAAATTTCGTAGAATTCACACATCGATGTGAATTTTTCAATGAAAAATATGTTTTCTTTGGGAACCAATAACTTTTGATCTTGAACGTATTTTGACATTTCGAGTGTTTCGAGTTTCGGAAAGAGTATACGGTATCTATACAGTATTTTATTTATTTAGCATATCTTCCGT
Source organism: Neoturris breviconis (assembly GCA_032360805.1). Lineage (NCBI taxonomy): Eukaryota > Metazoa > Cnidaria > Hydrozoa > Anthoathecata > Pandeidae > Neoturris > Neoturris breviconis. The sequence goes on along the minus strand of JAULBZ010002843.1, from coordinate 16,658 downwards.
GTTTTTTATAATAATTTTCAGAATTATTGCCAACCAAAGTTTCAAAAAACTGGCATGACATCATGCTAATGTGACGTATCATGCTTTTAATGTCAGATCAAAGATTTAAAGTAATTGACCATTATTGGAAATTTCAAGTCAAAAAATGTAAATATTAAACGAGTTATTGTCATTTGTATTTTTATAAGGGTTTAATAGGGAAATTACAAGGTGGTTTTGAGAAATGACCAATATCCTTTAAAGATCACGTGCCAAAGCCTCGAAAATTTAGATGATAGAGCAGCATAGATTGTTAATATCAGTCAATCAATATATTTTCCCTTGCATATACATGTATGTGTCATAACAATAGGGGGCGGTTAATTTTTCTGTGGGACAGATTTGTCAGGGAGGTTGGGGTGAACACTGTGCATAATTTAAATACATATATATTTTTAAATGTATACTCAAGCTTTTTTATTTATCTATTTTAGATGCAGTTTTATAATATTTATTTTTATTTTCATAAAGTCGTCATTTATTTATTTATTTATTGTGCTTATTTTTTTAGGGGTGGGTTTTCGTTTTGTAATGACAAGGACATGTTTCCGAAGAAATCAGAGGTTGAAATAAGAGCAAATAATCACTGTGGACGAGTTATGTTTGAGCATTGCTTCAGGCTACAAAGACTAAATCTATGCTCAAAAACCACTCATCCGTAGTGATTATTTGTGCTCTTTTTTTACCACTGAACATTTAATTTCATTTTATGATTATATCCAGATGGAAAAAACCTGTTCAAAGTCTGCAGTAAAGACGCTAGAAAAACGTTTTTAATGTTGTTCTAGCGTCTTTACTGCAGACTTGAAACAAGATCGTGCTCACTTGGTATCTGTTTATTATTATTATTAAGGTCGATTTGCATTAGAAGAAAAATTCTGCGCGAAGTCAAAGAAATTGACGTCACACAGGCGTCACACATCGTCACACATCTCAATTTCTACTGATGGAATGCTTTCGCGTGGAATTTTTCGCCTAATGGAAATCAACCTTACACACAAATGGATAATTACTGTATAGAATTGATCTGTGAGCATAGCTTCATGCTTTATAGCCTGAGCTTTTGTTCAAATATCACTCCTCCACGTGATTATTTCGGCCCTTTTAATTTGTATCAATTATTTTCTAGATTTTTTTAATTTAAAATTTACCTTTTTATGTGTTTTTTTTTCCATCTGGGGGAATTTTGTATGCCTTATAAATCGCAGAAATAATTTTCTTCAGAATAATCTTGGATTTTTCAATCTCAGCAATTACTTTCGGAATACTTCGATAATCATAGAATCTTTTGAACTATTCCTATTGAAACAATATTTTTATTTTTTACCCAAGAAAATTATTTCAGATATCAGAAATTAATTTGATGGAACTTTTCCCTACCTAAAGATGTTTTTGCTGGAAGAAAATTTCGTGGAAAAGAACAAGAATTTATCAGTTTATTGCAGGAATTATAATTTGGATTTTGCATGAATATTTGAGGGTCTAGTGTGAAGCTACATTGTAAACTCATTTTACAAATTGAGTACAATTGGTGATATAATGACGATAAAAGATTTTTAACATTTTCTATACTATAACTTGTTGCAATGAAATGCAGTCATTATACAAAAAGAAATTTATTGCATTGCAAAAAGGTTCTATTTTGAGTAGACAACACCTCGTTTTCATGTATTTATGAATACGTTTATTATACTTATATAATGTGACAGGGCTCGAAATAACAGCTGGTCATAACTGTGGAGGAGAGATTTTTCAGAATATTTTGAAAAATCTCTCCTCCACAGCGATGACCGGCTGTTATCTCGAGCCCTGTAATGTGCAACGTTTATTTAAGTCATGTTTATTTTGTTTAAAAAATTCTATAACCCTCTTCTCAAAATCACCATTTCGCCAACGCCTTATTACCCCAGTATTACGCCTTATTACGCCTTATTACGCCTTGTATTAATCTGCAGAAAATGGTACATATTAATGTTCAATGAGAAAAAGAGTTAATGTCAAATTTAGGATGAGAAGTTCTGTCAGTGATCTAAAAAAAAACTCGTTTGTGCAGGCGAAAATGACATTATGGAAGCACGGCACAGTAAAAAAACACTTTCTATGTGAAAAAGTAACAATTTCGCGGGAATTTATTTTTGCGGTTGACAAATGTAACACATTATTGAGAGAATTAAATTTCGAGTCGAAAATTCCTGAAACCGCGAAATTTTCTTCCATTAAAGTAGCAGAAATATGTTTCGTAGATTGTTGAAAATATTTAGAAATATCAATCCAGTATTATATATTTTTGAAAATTAAAGGCGGATTTCCACTAGGCGATTTCGTTCGCATGAATTGTAAATGAAGTCATGACATTGGTTGAAAGTGACGTCATTGGTAAGATAGACAAATATGCATAATGGAAATCCGCCTTAACATCACCACATCGATGGGACGTCGTTTCGAGGTAAATCCGACGTCGTATATCAATATATGATGTTTCTATAGTTTCTATATCTCACTTGTTTGTTTTTCTAGTAAAATAAAAAATATGGTTAAAATAATAGATGGTGAAATAGTTCAAGATGACGATCCACGCGCACAAGCTTGGTCAAGACGACAGCAACAGCGAAACAATCCATCGAATAACACTAATGTTCCTCCTAGAATGCAGCAAGGTGGAGGTAACGCATCACCTGTGGTGGAGATTAATAATAGATTGCGAGGCTATGGAATACCTAATTTTAATATTGCTGGCAATGTAATAGAACCTATTTTTACGGTAGCCGGTGTGGTAGCTTTGTTATTTTGGGGAATATCCGGTTTACTCATTGTCGCTGTTATTTGGTTTATTATGTCTAGACAGCAAGCTCAATAATCACATCAAAGTTATAATAGACTCCAATAAAGGTGGTTCAGAAAAACACCATGGAAGAGTCAAAATTCATCTTCAAATCGGTGATGGTGGATATATTATATGTAATCGAGCCTGCGCAAAAATATCACTGTGGAAGAAAGACTTTTTTTACCATTGTTTCAGGCTTTGTAGCCTGTAGCAATGCTCAAAAATCTCTTTTCCACAGTGATTATTTGCTCTTATTTGAAACGCTGACAATGATGCTATTTGATATTGGATATTAATATATAGGGCATGCATGTGTCAACAAGAATTGTCTTGATTGATCTCACTTGGCGACAGTGTTAATTTGTAATGTCTTATGGGACACTGAGACACTTGAATGACTTCTTGGAACACAGAGGACGTGATATTCGTCAGTAATATATAATATTAAAGATAATTGTCTAGCATAAGTAGCTACTGCTTTCAGAGGTCCAATTTATGTACCTAGACACACTTCACGTTCACGGAGACCCCACTTCTTTAAAATTAACCTGACTGTCAGCACATTCTGTTATTATAAAACGTTCGAAATATATACGTCATGCGAACGTTACTTATGCTAGATGATTATCTTTATCCCTATGTCACATGAGCTTTTTTGGTCACTTTGTTGATGGAGAAGCGTGAATTTAGACCGCGGTTATATTCAGGATCATACCTCGGTAACAATAAACATTTAGGTCTTGTAACTTGGTAGATACTCGGCCCATTAGTTTTCCGAAAAAAGATAAAGTGATGTTAGCATTTTTTCATGACGTCATAAATTGACCCGATTGTGGTAAAAATATGATATTTCCTTACCATCTAATATTATCATGAAAAAGGGCGTTAACCGCTTTGCTTATTTTTGTATTTTTTAGCAAAAAAATAATAAAAAAAGATTTTGGTCAAAGAAGTTTTTGATCCGAAAAAATGCTCTCATCGCTAAAATAATGACGTCATCAAAAAAGTTATGCTTGTCTATAACTCTGCAAAGTTTCAAGCCCTCAGCATTGTTTGTTCAGAACTTAGATAGGGGGGGGGCATTAATATCTATTAGCTAGTCCGCAAATTCTGCAGCTTCTGGTATGTATTCTGGTCTGTAAATTACAATTAATGAACTAGGTCTGTAAAATAGTGTATTTATGGTAGGAATATTGTATACGTAATGTAGACCACAACATTATATCCAAGTTCCTGTAATTTGGTTATAATATAATAAAATTATGCACCCTGAGAAGAAATACCTTATACGGGGGAAAATTTCATATGATTACCGCACGCTCTTAGAAAGTTGTCGCGGACTAATTTGATCCCTCGCCCTCCCCATGTGAAATAAGATTAAGACCAACATTTTTGGACTAGTTTTAATTCCGGATAATCCAGACTTTTTTAATGACAGAAAAGGGAATTTTTAAAACACCGCATTTGCAACAGTCCCATCCCAATTTATTGCATTACCTATTCCTATTCCACCTGTCCGTTTAGGAGGCTCTCAGTGGTGGAGAAATTTGAAGGAGGAGAACCTTTGATCTCTAAACGGTTTTTTTAGTCTCATCATTTACACGAATAAAATAATGTGTTATGCTAATACTAATACTCTTTTTTATTTAGTTCGAACTTTTAGGCCCAAAATATTGTGTCCGAAATTTTAAGGCACAATTTATTTTTTGTTTTTCGGACAATTAATTGAAATTTAAGCGGAAAAAGGTTCAGATAAGGCATATTTTTATTTACTTTCTTAAAAAAGTGAATTGCTAAAAGTCGCATAATCACCCTATTTTGTCAAAAGTCTAAAATCTATATCAAGTTCACTATTGGCAATTGCTGATCACACCCTGAAAATTTCAACATTTATAAATAACAAAAAGTGTGTGAAATAAGCAATTATTTTATCAAAAACTAACTACAGCTTAATGTAACCATGCAGAAAAGCGATGAAGTTTGGCCAAGCAATATGACAGCCACACAGTTAGCATAAAAAATACAAAACTTTAATCACTTGTATCTCCACTAATAGTTGTCTTTAAAGAATGAAATTTTCAGAATGTGTTACTGACATTACAAGCTTTCATGTTAGTTATTTGGAAATTTGGCCAAAATAGGGTGATTATGTGACTTTAATAATGTAGAAAGTTGTTTATTTGAAATACTTTTTTTCAAACAAATAAAACGTAGGTTTTCCATATGTAAAGATGATAATGTTATTCGTATAGACTATGCTTTTTTGTGCCAAGTTTATAAACCAAGTTTATTCTTATGTTATTCCGTTTTCTTCAAAGAAACCATATTTAAACTTTCTAAAGACAGCATCATTCGAAGGGCTTCTTTCTGCTTTGTATGCGGCTTTTCACCAAAAAAATTGAAAGACAAAAACTTGCTCAAAATTTCGCAGTAAAGACGCTACGAGGCTATTCATAAATATTTGGGACAAAGTGAAATTCATGTGAAAATCTGGAATTTTATCTTCGACAAAAAGCCTTAAACTTATTTTTACTTAAAAAACATTTTATTACATAGTTCTTAAAAAAATATATTTATCGCCTAAATTCTTTTTTTCGCGTCAACTGTTTTGGCACTGATGACGTCATTATTATTATTGTGTTAAACTATCTTTCAGGAAAGTTTCAATATGTAGCATGTTCCCAGCAAAAGTTATGGAGGGCGGGCACAAAGTGTCCCCCATACATTCAGAGCCCCCAAAAGGGTTAAGTTTTGATTACCGAGACGAACTCAGCGAAAATTCGAATTCATTGCAAGAACCTGAGTACTATAGGTTGCTAGGTACGGCAGAATTTCACGAGTTTCCAAAAAGACCGAATATCCTATATCACTGAGATAAATCTCTATCAAGGTCGTTTTAAGTAGTTATGTTTTACTTGTGGTGTATGTATATTGCGTTCTAGCGTCGTTACTGCGGAATTTGAACAAGTTTTCGCCCACTAGCAAGTGTATTTTGAAATTTTGTCGTCAAAATTTTCCCTATAATCTTGCATACTGGCGCTCCCTTTTTTGATTTTTCAAATGTAAATCTTGAGTTGCCAAACCTCTCTACCCCTATATATTTGTGTGGAAATGAAAGGGTGATGTGTGTGCTTTAATTTACACATAACTTTCTAAAAATCAAAAAAAGGGGCGCCACTATGCGTAGCCTGTACTACAAACTCGACGTCTGGCGAGAAAACGCGGCACGGCACTTTTTTGCCGCGGGGCGGGTCTGCGAAACAGGCTACACTATGCGAGATTATAAGGTAACAACAATAATTACAGCTTCAAACTCTGTAGCTACAATCTTGTTCGAAAATTGAGCACCATAGCCAGGAATCCCGGCCTCTTGTTTCCTTTAGTGATATGAACTATAGCGTTTATATTTCGACATGTTGACTCTCGCACGCTTGCATTATTTTTTTGTTTTATTCTGTTGCTAGGATATAACAAATTGCATAATTTGTTTTATTTATTATTTTAAGAATTCATTTTCTAAGGTACCATTTACATTGTAATGTAAACACGAAAATAATGTTTTCAATGGAAAATAATCTATTGCTATGTTGTTTTTTATTAGAGAGAGAAACATTAAATTTCGAAGAAGTGTTAGCATGATGTTAGGAGCCATCTCCAAAGTTTTAATAAGCAGATATTTTAGCAGTTTTAAAGTAGTCAAAATCAATAAATTTGAGAAAAATTAATCTACAAGAATGGTCAACTAGCTTGCAACTGATTGGTTTATTCGATACAAAGGTACCAATCAATTGCAAGATCGTTCAGCACTCTTGTCCTGGGGACGACGCAAGATCGTTCATTCCGCACACTTCTACTCGAAACGAATTTTGGAGATGGTCCCTTTATAGTACGTATTTCGTTTTATGGACAGAGTTAGTAAATAATCAGTATGTCGGATTGTTGAGAAAAGCTTCAGGCTTATAGAATCAAAGCTCGGTAAGTATTTCCTAAGTAAGCCGTTTGAGGTGTCTGGTTTCGTTTTAGCTAAATAGAAAGAGAAGATTAACGATTCTATGTTCTTCCTACCGAAGAAACAAATCCATTGTTAGTTCGATGTACCATTCGATACAGTTTCATTTTTGTTGAATTTCATCAGGGAAATTTTCACATTTAGTTTCTTTAACTCTAATAGGACTCTAATAGGAATTTGGTACCTCCTCCCCCTTAAGGTTTATTTATTTTTGCCAACGCTAGTGAGGTTAAACTTTTGACCACATTTCTAAGCTATAGTTGACATAAAGGCTATATTCTGAAAACACATATAGAATAAAATTGGTATTATCATGATATACGAATATTTATGAATGCCGCCAGCCGCAAATTAGACGCGCTTAGTTTCAATAGATCTTGAGACGTTGTGAATCTTTTCGTATATCTATGGTATTATCAAAGTTTTCTTCTGTAGCCAATAACTAATTATTATTTCGGGGTATTGTTCGGGTTTTCGTGGTAAATTGACCGTCTTTCCGATTGAATTTCATAAAACTCCTAAAGTATGTTAAGAAGGCCACGATTTTCTTGCAATATCCACGAACAGAACTGAAGCATGTCGTCTTGGATATTTTTAATCGCATTTTATATTTCAAAATTCAATGACAATAAACAACTCTGGGCTCAGATCCTATGAAATCTAAATTGCGAATAACTTCCGTATAAATACCGCTTAAACATTTGTAATTGTGTACCATAGACTCTTTTTACCAATTTGTAACTGATTTGTAACTTTTTTGATTATAATTAATCAATTTCGCATGGTTGACTTTCAGAAACTGAAAGCAGAAGTTGAAAATACGAATCAGATTGCTTCAATTGTATTTCGAATAATACATAGTTTTTTAAAGAAAAATTCGGATTAAAAAAAGACATGGCGACGTCATCAAAAAAGTGCCGACATAAGCAAAAATAGTAGGTAAGGTTCTCCGTTGATGATGCCCTATTTAGGCCGCGGTGTCACATTATTTATAACGTCTGGACCACAAAAACAATAAAACTGAAGCTATATACGAGACACAATTTGTGAAAATTCAGCTTCATTACGTCATAATCTGAGACCACTTATTTCTACCAATAATTTGTGTTTGATGTTACCCCAAACCGGGCTGGGGGTGTGGCATGACTGAGACCATATAAGAAATAAAACATGCGTTCACTTTGACGCCACCTTTAAAATGATATAAGAAAAGAAGAAACTACGGCCCAAGGGGCCTAATACAAAAAGTGCGGGAACTTTTCGCATCAACATTCGACACTCCCCCTGTTGATTGGAGCACTCAACAGAAGGCAATTTCAAAATGAAACCGCGAAAGTTTCCACATTATCAATAACTATACAAAACTTAGATGTGTTGTAAGTTTGTTAACTGGTCTTGTAATATTAGAAAATCTTCCATTTACAATTGTTCGAATGACAGCTGATCTTATGAAATCATTGAGTTTTTCTACTGTACCAATGCTTGTACCAGGTTGTTTGTCTTCTCGTATAATTACTACATCATTGAGTTTGGTAAATGTTTTATTTTCTTGATTTTTCATATATAAGAATGTTTTTCTCATAGTTCGAATAAATATTCCTTTTGCCAGCGTTTCCAGTGAAATGTAAAATAAATGTTTCTAAGCAACCTTTTCGTTTTAATTGATCTGTAGTTTAAATTTAGAGTTTGCAGAATCATCAACTTGACTGTCTAAACGTCTTCCATACATAAGATGATTTGGTGTAATTATTTCTGCACTAAATTCACTGTGAATATAATTTAATGGTCTATTGTCTATTTCCAGCTAATACAGTTAATAGCTCTTCATATGTCAATCTAGTATAGCGTAAAGTTTTTCTTAAACATATTTTTACTTGTTGCACCATTCTTTCAAAGAACCCTCCCCACCGGGGCGAAGCAGGTGGGTTGAACTGCCATTTAATGCCACGAAATGAAATATAATATTGAACATTACCGCTTGTAATAGTACTGGCGTTATCTGAAATCATATTTGATGGTGTAACACTCCTACTTGTAAATCTTTTAAAAGCTCGTATGAATGAATCACTTTGATTGGCTGTAACAAGTTTCAGATGAATAGCACGAGTACCTGCACATAGGTAAATAAACTAACCCAGGGCTTCGAACATGCCCTGGGAATTATCATACAAGTCTTTCGCATACACTGGTCCCAAATAATCTACTCCATCGTACTGGAATGGGAGTTGAAATGTTACTCTGGTGTCTGTAACGATGGTGAGTTAGGATAACAGAATGGTTTGTTACGAAAGCACCAATGTATAAATGATCTGATCAAGCTACGAGCTTTCGGTATCCAAAATGAACTTCTCAATTGTTTCAGAGGTGCCTTGATGGAATATGTTTTCAAGCACACCAGCAATACTATAATTTTTGTGAGTTTACTATTTCTAGTTAAGAGTATGATATAAATATAATATCTCTGAAAGTGTTAATTTTGTTTTGTAATTGCTGTTCATGCTTTTTGAAATTTTTCCTAAAAAGTTCGTTTTGATCATATTCTATTCACAATTTCTTGGCTAACAATACTTCTTCAGCAGTTAAAATTGAGACTGGAGTAGAATTCTCCTTCATCAATATTGTTGTGTTTGGTGAGCAATAGGCTCTTCAGCTTGTTGGTCAACAAACATGTCATCTTCTTTGGCTATAAGGAAATACTTACCAACATTTCTAACAGAACTAAAATTATTACTAGGCCGACTTACAGTACATTCTGCGGCAAGGTTTACACTCTTAACAGGTCGACTTATAGTAGAGTCTACGACAGGGTGTCTATAAGAACTAACATTATTACTTCTCCGTCTTCTCAATATTATCCTTTACAGCTAACTTTATAACACATCACACCATCCTTCGCCGCACGATCATGGAGTTGAAAGCCATGCTTCCTGCTGACTCGTTCTTTTGGTCGAAATCTTTCAGATATTGCACTTTTATAATATACATAGAATTGTTTGAAATGTTGATCATATCCCCTTGTGCTCTGCGATGGAAGCTCTAATTTCCTTAATCTCTCTGAGTAGTCCAAATCTTTAAGCCCGTCTACATATTTTGTTGCGCGCTTTTGCACATTTTCGATTGAGTTGATGTGTTTCTTAAGATGTGGCAACCATATAGCTGGCGCGTATTCTAAGGGTGGACGAACAAATGTTACGTAAAGTTTCTTGAAGAGGTTGCAACTTAGATAGGAAAAGGTACGGCGCATAAGACCTATAATTGAATTTGCTTTTATGATCTTCTCTGAGATATGTTCTTTGAAACTTAAAGCAGAATCAATTCTTACCCGAGGTTTTTTTCGTCGAAAACATACTCGAGCTCGTTTGCATATATATTGTAGCGATGGGTGTACCTAATATTTTCAAATATTCCAAAGAGTTAATACGTGACACTTATCGGGGTTAAAACCACTGTTCGAGTACAACGATGTCTGCCTGCAGAGATAGTGCATCCTCCCGAGACATAATACACTTGAATATCTTTGTATCGTCAGCAAATAATAGTCTATCTGATTTCATTCTTTCAAGAACATCGTTGATGTAAATCACAAATAAGATAGGTACAAGGATACTACCTTGAGTGATTCTGATCAGCACGTGATCTAAAGTTGATTCTTCACCGTTTGCTATAACGACTTGAATGCGTTGACTAAGAAAGGACAATATCCAGTTGAGAATGTTATTCCATAAGATCGTAGTTTGGTCATTAATCTTCTAAGGGGTACGGTATCGAAAGCTTTGGCAAAATCCATATATATAGAATCAACAGCTCCACCAACGACGATTGTGTCAACACATTTGTCAAGATACCTTAACAGCAGTGTGGTTGCGGAGTGCCCGCTAAAAAAACCATGTTGTTTTGTCGAAAGTAGGTTCTGGTTTACAAGGTGAGTGAACAAAGGTTTCTATCAGTTTGCAAACGATAGATGTAAGACTAATTGGATGGTAGTTAGAAGCGTAATTACGTGATCCTTTTTTAAAGATAGGAGAGACATTTACCCTTTTCCAATCGTTTGGTATAGCACCTTCTCCCACAGTTCGGTTAAGGAGTAGCGCTATTGGTTCTGACATAATATCTACTAGTTCCTTCAGTATCCGCAGGTGGATATTTTCTGGATCACACGATTTGTTAACATTCATTTCTATGATTTACTTCTTTACCATGTCACTTGTAATCTCTAAGGTGAAATTGAAGCGTCTGTTTTACAGGGTAGTATCGGTATATCGATTTTTTATCGTTATCATCCTCTAGTAAAGGTGAAACACTGACTCTTGTTTTTAATTTGTCGTCAACGTGACGTCGAAAAGCCTTTGGGTTGGTCTTAGATTTTTTCGCTCCCTAGCTTTCGAATTTTTTTAGCTTGTCTTATTAGCTTCATAACCATATTCCTAGCTTTTGTCTATTCTAAACGGGGGAGGTTAGCAATATTCCTTTTTACGCATCATATTTTTTGCGCACAGCTTGAAGTTTTTGTCAATAGGATGTTCTTCTAATTTTTTCCACGATGAATCGCATGATTTGATAGTTAGCAGAAACTTGTCTCTAAGTTCATAAAATCTTGATTTAATTTTCACTAGAGTTCTTCATTAATGTTTCCGCTTGCTAATGTGATGTATTATTTCTCCCAGTTTGTATTTGCAAGTCCTTGCCTCATTCCCTCATAGTCTCCTGTCTCATATGCGTAGCGACCCTTAGATTGTGTGTAATCAAGATAACAATGAACTTTAAAAGTGATTACGTCATTGTCACTCTTACCTCTTTGACTCCAGATACGTTCATTGCACGTTCACGTTCATCAGTGAAGATAATATCTAATCTATGTTAGATAGTTCATCGTTGCCACGCCTACGCGAGTCTTTATGATTATACTAGAACAAGATACAATCTCGAATTTCTCATGAATGTATATAGATAGCCATATCTCTTCCAATGTTTGAATCAAGATTAAGCGAGTGAATTGTGTAACTTAAAATTTGATAATCCAAGAGTAATCTGTCTTCACAGTTCTTATGTTTCATTTCACAAACAGCTACAATAGGAGGTTTTTTCTTTCTGTATTCTTCTCTTTAGTTCGGTCAATTTCAATGATGTTAACTGATCGGCATTTGTAACATAGCCACAGGGCTAACATTATTTGGCAATTTGATAACTTTTCCAGAGAGAAAGGACCTGTAGTAATCTGTTCTAATTAAAATGTAAATTTCTAAATTTTCTACATTAGGATTTGTATCGGAAAGTTCTAATTTTTGTAGATGTGGGTAACTTTGTAACTTCGATCAAGTCCTAAAAGAGGAGCATAAATATCTGAAACAAGTACATTGACATAGACACTTGATCCAGCCTTTGTTTTCACACAAAATTCGAGTACTTTTGATTCCACTTCATTGCCAAATGTGTTTTACATAATTTCAGAACTATCACAAGTTTCAAGATTCAATTTTTTTTACCTTTCGGAGTAAAGTTGAGACCCAGATTAAAAAAGAATACACAAATTAGCAAATTTCTTTTCGGCGGTGTCAGTAACTGAAGCAGATGCAGCTTGCAATAATCCAATATGGTCTTGTTTGGAAACAAAATTATTTAAAGTCTCTTTTTTACTTTCTGTGTCATCTTCTTTAGTACACATTGCAGCATGATGTCGGTTATTGCAACTATAAAACATTTGATCGATGACTTGCAGGCTTTGGCGTATGACCTGTTTTTACACAGACAAAACATCAATTATTATTATTCAGAAGAATAGATGTTTTTGTTTTCAAATCAGTTACATAACATAGCATTTATGAACCTCGTGTTTCCATCATAAAATATGCACTTAGCTACCCTCTTCTCATCAAATTTAGCATTATGTTTTTTTGTAACCACCAAAAAACCAAAAAAAACAGTTGTGTAAGGTTTTTGTTGAAGTTCTTCCTCATCAACTGAAGGGTTTAAACGTTCCCTAGCTTCAATTTCATTTAAGACAGCATCAATGTCCCATGTACCACTTCCCATTTTACGTGAAATAATTAAGTTCATATCTGATGGAATTTTAGAGACTAAAATTGATATCAACATTGGACCATATTGTTTGGAGTCAATACCCAGGTTTTTTAAACTTCTAACTTGAGTTCTCACGTTATCATAAACTTTTCGCAGATTATTAACTTGTTTTACAGACGAAACTGGTTCAATTTTGAGTAGACTGTTAGATGTGCTGAAATAAGCATGTGCTCATCTTCAAAACGTGATTGTAAAATTTCCATAGCAGACAAATAATTTGAATTTGAAAGGGTTAAGCCAGATACAGCATCTGTAGTGTGTCCTTCTAAGAAACTTAACATATAAAACATTTTTTTTACGTTAGAAAGGCCTTCGTTTTTTATGAACGGTCAACTGAAAAGTATTGAAAAAAGTTTTCCATTTCAATGGATTTCCACTAAATTTAATCAAATCAATTTTGAGAAGTTTTACTCCCCCTGTAACATGTTTAATTGATATAGCAATTGTGGTACTTGTACCATCAGAATTAGTATTCGCATCAATAAATTTTCTTACCTTTGACAATATACGTTTACAGGTAAATTTAAACTGAATGTTTTCATCTACCAAACTTGAAAGTTGTGAGTCATCTTCAAGTAAATCTATAGAATTTTGTTATTTGATAATTCAACATTAGCACTTTTGGCTTCGACAGTTTGAATATTGAAATTGAATATTTTCGCCAATCAACCCAATATCCACTTTCTCATACAAATTCTTTGATCCCTTGGATGTTGGAGCTTGGCAATCGATATCAGGGAATGTGGCGGCTTAAAATACTACTAAGTTCGATCTCGTATCACTCTCTATTAGACTTGCGGTCCATGTAAACCGAACCTTATTTATGTGGTAGTGTAAACTGGGCTAAATTCCGTTGCGTCGCTATTCCCGAATGCCTGCGAAAGACTATTTAACAGTCTACTCTCTATATGTACTATGTATTGTCATCGCATATATACGAGGATATTGTACTGGCTATACCTACAGATATGTATTCGTAACTGTTTTGCGTACCTCGCGGTGAGCAAAAACTTGTTCAACGCCAACAGTAAAGACGCTATGACGTTGTTTTAACGTCTTTACTGCGGACTTTGAGCAAGCTTTTGCTCACTGGGTATTTCACACTGTGAGAATAGTTCATTAAACTTAAGTTATGGTGAGTGTGACTGTGTTATGAGAAATCTTACATTACAGTTATAATTAATTTACATGTTATTCCCATCACTTAAAGGTCGATTTCCATTAGGCGAAATATGATTAAATTTAAATTCTCTAAAGCCGGATCTCCACTAGCCAAATTCGTTTGCACGGATTCTAAATAAAACTATTACATTGGTTGAAAGCGACACATCATTTAGAATTTGCGCGAACGAATTCGCATAATGTAGATCCGCCTTTAATAGTTGGGTTTAAAACGAATTTATTAAGATAATTCATGGACACGCTAAGGTACCTAATTATATAATCACCTTTTTTGACCAAAATTGCAAAATCTATGTCAAATTAACAAGTGTCACACACTGATCAGACCTAGAAAATTTCAAAATCTATGTCAAATTAACAAGTGTCACACACTGATGAGACCCAGAAAATTTCAAAGTCCAAAGAGTTCAAGAAATATCAAAATAAGCGATTCTTTTCTCTGTAAATGGATAATGTTTTGACCAAACAAAATGACTGTCACACAATCAACATAGAAACACACATAATATCCTACAACTTTAATCACTTATATCTCCACCAATAATCATCCTTTTAAAATGTAACTTTCAGGATATGTTACTAACTAGATAAACTTTATAATAAGAAGCTAAAATGATTTCTTATGGGAATTCTGAAGAGTTAACTTAATTAATAGAAAAGATGTCTCGAACAATTATGTGTTCAACTACTTCAGTAGAATGTTTCGTTGAATGTTTCATTGGTTGTTCCTAAATATTTTACCATGAGAGAGAGTAATCTTTCAGGAATGATGCAATTTCCTTATTTGTGCATTAGATCACGTGACTCTGGGAAGGATTATGATCTTTGAATGATATAATTAATAAATCTTTTTGAAGAAATCAAAGAGCTGATTAAAAGCAATCTATTAAATACAAACTCTATAATTGACAACTCTCCATCGTTGATTAAAAACTAGGTAAGAATATAATTTGTTATTTTTGCATCTAGTGTCGGTATAATATTCATGAAACGAGCCGCAAGTAGCCCGTACAAAATGAATTAAAATATTCTGCTTAAAATATTTGCGCAGGCTAGGCTTGGCTAGAATTTATGTGATGCTACTAGTCAGTCTATTTTTAATTTGGATGCCACTTCATCGTACTTCCCATAGATAATTGTTCCTACGAGGGATTGACGGATGCAAGAACACGTCGAAGTTTTCTTTCTCAGATTGAATACATATTATCGTCCAGCATTTGTCTCGCGATATCATCCCTGTGGAGTTGTAAAGAAAATTTAATGTTAGCTAAATAACTTGCAAAGATAACCTCTATGATGAAGTGCTGATCGTTTCAATGTCCGTAATTCTCTAAGTAAGTGAAGTATTGAGAGACATGTTAGAAAAATAATATGTACTATATGCGCTTTATGGGAATTTTCATGATCTCTGGTAAGGAATTCATTTATATTCTTAAATCGTTGTCGAAACCCTCGTTTCTAAGATATTCGAAATCTTTGTTACGAAGGTATTAGTAGAAGACTTCTTGTTTCGAGAGTATTTACGGAGACATGTGAAGGTACTATCAGTATGTATAACCCAATGAGCAAAAACGTATTCAAAGTCAGCAGTAAAAGCGTTGAAAACGTTGTTCTAGTGTCTTTACTGTAGATTTTGAACAAATTTTCCTCCACCCACTGGTAAGTTCCTATTTAAGTATTTTTCGTGACATTTTGGTGTTGGATTAGTTTGAACACAGATTCCTAAAACTTCGTATAATTTCATTCATTCAATATCAATAAATTATTTTGTGTGAAATGTTAGATTGGTTGCCACGGTCTTTACAATGAATTGTCTTTTTCGAATCACAGAGGTTTTATTTGCACTTTAACATTTACACGATCTATTAGTAATTCTTGTAAAAAATAGCAAAACATCAAACAAACAACAACAATGTATACTATGTTACGATTCTAATAATGAAAAATCTGAGGGGATTTGTGCTTTCATGAATATATGTTTTTTACTTTCCAACATGATTTTCGTAAGCACTTATACTTTCAACAAAAACTCACAATAACTTCAATGCACACACGCCAAATATCATAATGTCCTGTTGGATGATTAATGAAGCCTCCGGTTACTTTTTGCCATCCCGGTATTATTTTACCCCGTATTCACTAAAAAGCTTGTTCACATAACTGCCATTAGGTCTTTAACTTTCTCAGGATGCCACGAACTGTAAACTGTCCAAGTATGAAAAGAAACCAAGCACGTGAAGTGTGATTTTAGATAGAAAGTTGCTATAACGTCATTATGCCGTCATCATATGACTGCCATTTTACTTTCAAATTTATCAAGGAAGCTAAGGTTGTCAGCTAACCATATATGGAAAGAAACTAACATCGGGAAGTATAATTTTCAGAACGTCTCTATGATGTCACTATGATGTCATCATATAGCCCCATTGTGTGTTGATATTTGCCAGGGTGTCACAAGCTGTCAACTGACCAAATATGAAAATAAGCCAACAAACAGGAAGTACGATTTCAGAAAGTCCCTTTGAC
>JAULBZ010002842.1:0-17775 GCA_032360805.1 Neoturris breviconis | reverse complement strand
CTAGATGAGATTAATCTCAAGCCAAAACTGGACGTCATAACAGTAGCAGCCCATCCAGACCACAACAAGTAGATCTTTTAGTCTTTCCTTGTGTCAGCTAGTCTTTCCTGGCAGTCATTTAAACCATTACGGTAAAATTTAAAATGTGGTGGAGTAACAAAACAGCAATCTGTAATGATAAAACGTAAAGATGACAACATTTAATTAATTTTTAGAGATATAATATTAGAAAATAATATTCAACAAGATGGCTGATGTATGTGAACACAAAAACGTTTGTACGACAACGATAGAAGGAAAGAATGGAGGAGCGGACATTACTATAACAATCTGCAATGATTGTGGTAAAGATTTAGGTGGTTGACCGTTGAATCAAAAGGGTTGTTTTTACAACCCGCTTATCTTTAAAATACATTATGTTGTCTTTAATAAAGTGATGATTGAAATATTACTTATTTTACTGATATATTTTTGTTTTTTTCTATATTTTCTAATTTTTTTTCCGATTTAGATATATAATAAAAAAGATGACTGAACTTAATGATTTTTTTGACATTGTTGATACCCTCAAAAAAGCTATAGAAAACAAAAATAAGCGTAAATATCTGAGATAACCTCTCAAAAATCTCTAGTAAAACACCATGGACTATTGAACGTTTAAATAAGGCTTCAGATAAGGCAATTGATAAGCTGTACGATAAACTAAATGATATACCATCAATTTCTTGTGAAAATCAAAAAGATCTGCTGTCGAAAATTTCAGGTGTTGATAATTTTCAAAATATGATGAGTGATGTAAATTCGAACATCTGAAATTATTAGAAATTTAGCACCAACTATCAATATTAATAGCCAAACGCCCATGGAGATTTTAGGTTCACATGTATATGAAAAATGTGGAATTTATCTTGCCCCTGTGTCATTATTTTGTACAATTTTTAATCATCTCGATTGGCAAAGTTTCGACCAAATTACTAAAGAGAGGCTTGGAAAAACTGCAACAACAAAAATAATGATATTTTGAATGAGGTTGATTTAATAAATGAGTAGTAGTAAAGAAGTCACAAAACCAAAAATACAGGTAGAGCCGACAACACTGGCCCTAATGGTGAGCTTGACACTGAAGCCTTTCAAAGAGCCATGCTACAGTATCGTAATACACCGAATCAGGATACTAAGCTCTCTCCTGCGATGTGTCTTTTCGGATGTCCCATCAAGGATTTTATCCCGATCATCCCTGGAAAGTACCAGCCCCATCCGACGTGGCAGAGTGTTTTAGACAACCATGAGACTGCCCTTCGCCAACGCCACCTGAAGATTGCTGAGAGACTGAACCAACGCAACAGACTGCCTCCACTTCGAATCGGTGACCGCGTGAGACTGCAGAATCAGACTGGCATTCATCCAAAGAAATGGGACTGGGTCAGTTATTGAGGTGAAACAACATGACCAATACGCCGTTCGCGTTGATAGCTCTAGACGGGTAACACTATCTTCATGCAGTATATGTTAATTGTTTAAATTTAACATCCATCGTTATTCTGGAGACTTTAAACAGGTTTTTGTCAGCTGGACAACAAGAAGTTGATATCGATGAATTTCCTACGTAAAATAGCGTGAAAATTGCACTTATCTTTCATCAAACATTATTTCTGAAGACGCTTAACACTTTCCTATTGGCTTAAATTTTAAAAGGAGATCAATTTTGATTAAAGAAAATATGCAATAAATTTGACATGGGCATATTCTTCAAAATCAGTACATTCTAATCCCTCAAAAAGGTACAGGATTTATGGAAACTGAGAAAAAACAATCAACAGCTTATATGTTCAATTTCGAAAATATGAATTATCGTTGTTTCGTATCGCAATACCAAATGTAGCATTTTTGCTCTTAGGACATCGCCATTATATCAATAGTTCCGTCTATGATATTATTATTGAATTTTTTATATTGCAACAGCTTTACTTGTACCCTGCAAATAAAAGCTCTTATGCTCGGTTTGATGGGTCGCTTTCAATACCATTTCATCTGATGTTATTTTATGGCTTTAATTTCTATATTTTGTAGGGAAATTGCTTTGCTTTGTTCACAATGTCAGTACTGTTAAAAAGGGTGCTGTGTCTGGAACTCCTTATTTTGATTGTATGCCTCAAATGAAATATCATGCTCGCAAAGCTGTGTGCTTATTGCCAACAAAAAGAAGAGCATTGGAACAGGCAACTCACAAAACCCAGTAAAGATAGCTAAGTTTAATCTAAGTAAGGAAGATGTTCTGCTCAATGATCGCACTCAGTTAGAAATCTCGAATTCTTAAGATGTCTCATTTGCATTTAACAAACAAATTACAAAGGATGCTGTGGTTACATTGTCTGAGGTACCACATCAAGCTAGCCGTCAACTCGTGAATACAAACAAGAAATGGACTACCAATCAACTGCCAAGAAATCATCATAAGATACCCTACTGATTGTCAAAAATTGCGATTGTATGGTGACAATGTTGACATCCTAACCACTGGTAAATCATGTCTCCTGAAAAGTCTGCAGCTACATGTTGTAACAACCGCATGCTTTTTAAATACAATTCTTGCTGCTAATTTTGAAGCCACCAAAATTAAAGAAATTGAGAATCTGGCTGGTGTACTGCATGAAACTTCAAATGTATCAATTAATGGTAAGATTATAGGTGTGTCAAGTGTTCATTGCAAGTACATTTGTCCATCTTATAACAAAAATGCAGGGCAAGTTGAAATTGAATCAACTGTTATATGTCATGACTGCTATCTTACGGCACTAAAAAATGCATGCTGGTGCTCATGGTCAACTACTTAACCAAAGATCTAGCCTCAGCTGATAATTGTAATTTAATCTTAGGAAATAATAATACTTATCATTTATGTCAATTAAAGGGGAACTAAGGTTTGGAAATTCTTTATCTAAATTTCAGTCTAAGATGTCTAATAAATCATAAAATATCAGTAAATTTAATCAAAAGTTCAAAAATCGCAACAAAAGTCTGATATTTGTCATCAAAAGTATCACGGTCGTCGCCATATGCAATAATGGTGTTCCAATTGTTTATTTGAACTGAAACTTTATCAACAAGGACATGAAATCCTTATGTCATGTAAAATTTGGGTGTTAATCCTTGATATAAAATTTCACTATTCTCGTCCACAGTGATATTTCAAACACTATGTGTTATTATATTTTATGTGCTTAGGTTTGATTTTCACTTGGTTTAGTGGGCTACCTTCAATACCGTACCTTTGATATATATATATTATTCTTAGCAATTGATAAAATGACTCTGCTATCATTTTTTGGGTGTGGATTTATTGCGTTTGGACCAGCCCTTGCAATGTTTGTTATTACAGTGGCACCCGATGCTCAACAAGTTATTGTTTTCATAAGCAGGTTGGATATATATATAGACATAAACCATATTTCCTGTAATTAAGCACCCACTCTGAATTAAGTGTGCCCCTATAGCGCCTCTTTTGTGAGCAAATAATTGTATTAGCACCCACACTAAAATAAGCAACCAGACCGATTGGTGGAAAGAAAAGCAATCATGAATATTCTGTTAATATTCTGTTTAGGAACATGATGCACATGATATTACTATGCACATGAAATTTACTATTAAAGTTAGTTCTCAGAAAAATGTTTTGAAAAAACTAGAATGATATCACATATTTTGCAAGTGATCCACAAGTAAATTTTAAAAACATTAGTTATTACGCTTTAATAAGCACACCCTTAGAACGAATATAATTTCATTAGCACCTGTGCAATAATTGTAGGAAATATGGTATATATCTTTAAAACATTTTGTATTTTGTTTTCAGTGAAATTCTTTCAGTATGTAAATCATTATTTTCCAACCTTAACAGTATGAAGCAATGGTCGAAATAAGAGTGCTGTGGAGGAGGGATTTTTGAGCATAGCTTCAGACGTTGTAACCTCAAGAATCACTCTTCTACAGTAAACATTTGCTCTTATCTTGATCATCATTTAACCCTTCCAGATCATTCCTAATTTCATACCTTACTCCTTTTAATTTTTGCACCCCTTTAATTTTTGCGCATTTAAAGTGTGTGAAAATTAAAGGAGTTTACTTCGTGCATTAAAGGCGAAAAAGGGAAAAATGTGAGAAACGGGCGAAAAATGGTTGCGAAAATTAAAGGTGTGGAAATATAAGGGACGCAAATAATAGAAGGAATACAATAATATATTTTGTATTAATGTGACTGACTATGGAATCAGTTACTCTTTTATGGGTTTTCTTTGAGCTATTTTTAGTAAGTTTGCAACTAATTTATGGTAAGTTACACATTTTTTAGCATTTTACTTGTTTTCCTATATTAAGAATATTTCTTTCTCTTTTAGTGCATTCTTTTGGTTACTTTCTTTGCTGACATCATCAATTTTATGGACTGCAGTAACACCATTGAAGAAACACCTTGCATTTAGTCTATTTTTCTCTGTAGCATTTCAGGAATTATTCAGATATTTATTTTGGGTAGTTTTGAGGTATGAACTATATATATGCAATGTTGTATTTTAAATTCTCTTTCAAGTCATTACAAAAATAGTTGAAGTGGAATAGATTTTTGTTCAAAAACCGATACAAGCCTTGAAATAGCTGTCAAACATCACCAGTTGAGGAGTGTTTTTAAATATAGTTTTTTAGCGGCGACCCACTTTTATTAACAGACCATGTTCTCTGTGCTTTGTACCTCTGGGTTAGTCTAGCTTTAGTAACTTCTTCCACATACTATGTTTAATTCTTCCAGAATGAGAGGGAATCGATCTTCGTCTGCAGATCAGGATAAGCTTTAGACTCTCAGTAGGCAACCTGAAGAAGCGAGAACGGGAGAGAAAGACACCGAGAGAAAAAACGCAGGAAAAAAATGACTTGAGACCCTTGCCGTAAATTCCGATTGCATCCGATTCTCGACTTATTTACGATTTTGGTAGCTTAATTCCCCCGTAGACCGACCAACTATTCTCTAGTCTACTCCCATGTCATTTCGCTTTGTGAAATCATGAAGAGATCTGGAAACTAGTTTGATATACAGCGAAAATTATCAAACATTTATTTTCAGACCTCTTTGTACAAGATCATATGATTTGGTACAAATTTATGGCTGATCAATCTCAGTAATGTTTTAGACCTTCTCATAGCTACAAATTGCAATATTGGTGAGCTTACAGCGCCTCCAAGACACCCAGCTGCTAAATGTTTCAAATTTATTACCTAAAAAATCCTGTATCTGCCCCTGACCACTATATACTGTATACTATGCTGTATGCTATATACTACACTATATGCTACACATATATCTATACTATACATGTGCTATATATGTACTATATATATACTATATACTATATTGTATATATGATAAATCTATATACAGTACCAGAAATACAATATACATAGATATTACTTTTGCTCGGTTTGGCAGGCTAATTTACCATACGGTATGATTCTCCGTTTTAGAACTATACTCAAAACACCACATGTGATGTCAGACAGTTATTTATATATCAATGCTTGAATTATTGGAACTTTAAATTATATTTGTGTTCACTTTTTTTCTTCAAGGCGTGCTGAAGAAGGATTGATAACTATGACAAACTCTCACTCACCGTTGAGGAAGCTTCAGTTTCATTATGGTAAATTTAATTATGTATATGATGGTTGAAGTAAGAGTAAATTATCAGCTTTGTTGCCTGAAGTTATGTTCAATAATTCCAACCATGGTATATATGTATAGTTGTAGACCAGTTTTGTCCTATATCAGGACTCATCAGTACAAATACTTTGCTGGTTAGAAATCTCCAAAGAGAAGTTCTTCAAGGCACATTCACTACGCTTGTGTGGTGAAACATATAAACATGCTTAGACACGACCACCGACCGACACGTTAAATAAATCGGGAATTTTATTTATGTCTAAATTACTAAGTTACGGAAAGTTTGTTAACTCGGGTTAGGACATCATATTTGTAATTCGATCTCCATAATTTGGGGTTTTTTTAACTCAGGATTGTTGAACTTCCTATATTTAACAAGTCCTCTTTTTTAACCTTTAACTTTTTATATTTTTTTAGGATAATTTAGGACGATATATATATATATATATAGTGGAAAACATAATGAAAACGATGGTTTTAACGTAACTTTTTGTTAGTACTTTCGGTTGATCTAGCAACCTCATCAGATGTTACATTTACGTGAATGAGTGTATATGTTATAAATTTATAACATAACAAATTATATATATATATAGTTTTTATTTTGATTTTAATAATAGCAATTTTACTTGTCAAATTTAAATATTCACATACAAGGAGGTATATGTAGATGTTTATTACAAACGCATTAGATCCAAACAGGCTCAACTTTTTTAATGTAGATGTGATACTGTTTTTATTTTAATTTTACTTATTCAAGTTTTTTGTTTTACGAAACAAGTACAGGGGACAAGAAAGTAACACTAATAACAACATTGTTATAAAGGATGCATAGGCTTCCCAAGCAGTAGTTGCAAATTACCACCGATACTAAAAACACAAAACACACAAAAATGACAATAATAATAAGAAATAACAATTATACAGACTTGTACATACATGTACTCACTCACTCATTAACTCACTTACTCATTCTTTATTTGACAAACACACACACACACACATTATAAAGATGTCACGTAGACGTACAGTTACATCGACTCATCCGATACCATCTCGGATATTTCCAATCAAATTGTGTGACTTTATGTTGAAGTTGGAAAAGGCATTTCTTTTTCTTTTTCATGCTGTTCCATTGCCTTCATAATTTGATTTTTTAAGGTATTTGAATTTCCTCCTTGAGCTATCATTTTTTTGGTAAAAAATCCTGTAATAGGAGGGTACATCTAGCTATATAACTTCTGACAAAAATGATCCATAGAAAATAAGAAGGGATATTGCTTTCTAGCTGTGGCATTTTGACAATGAAAAAAGGAAATGCATCTCTCTTATCAAATAGCTTGTACTATATAAAAACACCATCTTTTATGGTAATATCAAGATCCAAAAAAGTCGCCAGAATCATTGATGGAGCATTGGTCATCGATAAATCGAAATGCTATTTTTTTACTATGTTTGATTAAATTTTGTATAAATTCATTCTCCTACTTATACAAGTAGAGATTAGCCCAAAAAGGTACTGGATCAATACCCATCGGTATTCCTATTGTTTGTAAAAGAATAGAATTTCCTATTGTGAAATAGCATTGAAGAATCAGATGTTTTACTGCATTTTTCAGGGTTGTTTTTGTGAAATGTGGCTGACTGGTCCTTCTTGTCCAAAATGCCAGCTTTAAAGCCAGCTTTAAAAATGAAGTCTATTATGTTAAATAAGGTTTTCAATAGATTTTCATATGATATTTAAGTGTAAAGTGTACTGAAATCATATGTGGAAATGCATTAGCTTTATGTCTAGCATTGATCTTATATTAAGTTTTTCTACAATAGGAAATGAGTTTTCAAGCACCCAAAACCTTTTGTAATTAGAATAGAATGTGCTTTTTGCATGAAAGTTCTGAATTTGATTATATTTATTTAAAGACTAACTGCTTTTGACAATGGTTTGGTGGCACATTTGCTAGAAGCCACTATAAATATGGTGCTTATTGACTTTTTATGCATTTTTGGCAACCAGTACATAATGGACAATGTTTTATAGTCATCTTTAACAAAAAGGTTATACTTTTCACAAAAAGCAATGTTATCACAGACGATGTCATCCATACCTAAGTGCTGCATCTTATAGGTTGCTGTTCCTTCTCCTGGTAGACCAACTTCTTGTAACAGTCTCTACTTACATAGTACTTTTTGCAAATAAATGCATAATTATTTAGCTGCCTTGTCAATAAGTACAATGACAAAGTTGTGTTTTAACTTATCAAGATATGCTATTATCTCAGAATCTTTCAGGACTGGTTTTGTCCTTTTTGATACTAGTTATTTTTCGTGGTTTTGATCTTGGACGTAACCTTAGCTTTAACGCTGTCTGTCCAAGGATTCATTTCTGTTGGACCAAGTTTGTACTTTTTGGTCACAGTTTTAGCAAAAATATCTACAGCATTACAGATTTCCTTTTCACTTTTTCCAAAATTCAATGTCTTGGGTTCCCTAAAGTTTGGTCCTTTGGTTATAAGTGATCGTAGCTTATTATTTTGTACTAATCTTAGATCACCAGACTATATGACCATGAAATAAGTCAGTGGATGGTGAGTTCTGGCACTCACATCTAGCTGAATCTGTAACAATGAAATTTCTTCATCTACATAAATGGAGTTTACTGTTTCTTTGTGATTAAGGATCTTATTCCTAACAGTGCTGCTAAGTTTATAAGAAATTACTGGAGCATTTCCTTCTTCCTGTAATTTTACTGGTTTTACTGGTAAAAGAGAAAGTGTTTCCTGAGACTTTTTAATGTTAAACCTGTTCGTGACGTCATAAGGAGGCAAATTTTTTTTTAATTTGGTCTGTAAAATATTTGTCTGGTCGGTGGGTCAGTTTTTGCTTTGTTGGTGGATCAGAGAGTCGGAGAGAATGTTGTTCTGTGCTTATTTTGATGTCCAAATCAATTGGTATATGTTTTAGCGTACAGTACACCCACCTCATACTTGTCACTTATTTTTACACCCTTATACCATATTTTTACACCCTTTTGTTTTTACCGTATTTTTGATTGAATCAGATTCAGCATATTTAGCACATATTTATTTATTTATTTCTATTATAGTTGCCAGTCTTGGTTATGGAGTAATGAGTGGTTTGTTTTCCATGGTTAATATATTAGCTGATATAACTGGTCCTGGAACTGTTGGTTTATATGGTGATAATGAAAACTTTGTTGTTATATCTGGTATAAATCTTTTTTTTTTGAAGACTAAATATTGTCGGACGGATATCACATATGGAAGAGTTTTTTTTTAGTATAGTAATCAGCTTCAAAGCTAAAAACTATATTCAAAAATCTCCGCTACAGGTGATATCTGGCAGTTACACAGTCTTGCTTTCGTTTTCTTCACTCACTTTAACCCTTAAGTTTAATATTTTCACTAGGCGAAAAATTTCGTGCAAAAGCTAATCTCATTGGAAAGTCTTCTTTCTTTTGAGTAGAAATATTTAGAGTATGAAACCTTTTGCGATAGAGGATCTCTCATGATTAAATTTGCGATGTTAGCTTTTCTGTCTCTCTCTGGGGAGTCAAGAATTTGATGTCCACTAGTTCTGGATATACATGGACATTTGAACTTCTAAAGAAAAAGTAGAAAATTAATACGTATCCGTCATCGAAATATTAAATTGCATTCATAATCAAAATTTGATGTACATATGATTTCACATGTATTTTACCCATGTTCAAACGTCTTTGTGTTTGAACAATAATATTGGTTATCATGACAACAATCAACATATGACAGTGGTCAAAATAAGAGTAAATAGTCACTGTGATGGAGAGATTTTAGGCTTTGTAGCTATGCTCAAATAGCACTCCTTCGCAGTTTTTGTTTGCTCTTATTTTGATGACTGTATGATGGAAACCTATGAATGAAGCCTATCATACAGTGAAGTTAGAAACCTATCATACACATAGACTACAAAGACATCGCTTCATACCTTTTGCATAATTTTCTTTTAGCGCTTCTTACAAACTGTATAGTGATGCTTCATACATTCTGGGGTGTTGTATTCTTTGAAGGATTGGATAATAAGAAGCATGGAAATATCGCTGTAGTGTTTGTTACGCATCTTATTTTCTCTGGATTAGTAAGTAATTTACTTTACAAGCCTGAAAATAACTGCCGGACACCACCTGCGACGGAGTGTTTTTTGAGTATAGTTTTCAGCTTTGAAGCTGTAAAATTCCCATCGTAAGCGATTACTTTAGAAATTAGTAGCTGAAACATTATCAACTTAAGAACGACATGAAATCCTAATGCCATGTAAAGTTTGTGTGTTTATCCTTAATATGAAATTTGACTACTCGTCTTCACAGTGACTTGACATAATTTTACCTTGATAAAGTTGTTCCAATTGTTTATTTGACCTGAAACTTTATCAACTTGATAAGCATATGAAATCCTAATGCCATGTAAAACTTGTTTGTTTATCCTTAATATGAAATTTCACTACTCTCCTCCACAGTGAATTGACATAATTTTACCTTCATGGTGTTTAAAATTTACCATCTTAATAAAGACATATTTCAAACACTGACGTACAATGTGTGTATGCAAATCATATTTATGTGCTTAGGTTTAACTTTCAGTTGGTTTGTTGGGCTACTTTCTATACCGTACCAAGTTGCGATTAGTTTTCTTTCAAAATTTCGTTCTTTATTCCTAAAATAGTTTTTTTTCTGTTTTTTGACATTTTCTACGAAAACCCCTCCCTTTATCGGTAGTGCTTACTTTTGCATTGCGCTTGCTATTGGATGTATTTTAGTGACTATTAAAAATTGTTTATTTACCTATTGTTTATTTTCTCATTTTAGACTTTGCTTAACAAAGAACAAATTTATTGGCCTTCACTTTCGTTTGGATATGCATTAGTTGTTGCCATGGCTATATGGAGTTTTCATTCAGCAGGTGGCAGCATTGAAAAATTAAGACGTGCTTTAAAGAAGGAGACTGCTCCAGAAACTTAACAATTGCAATGACCACATCTAAATGATTTTTAACCAAAGCAATTGAATTATGTATGCGATTGTACAAAACCTGATTGACTCTTTAGTCCAGCTAACCCTGTAGAATGACACCAATAGGATTTTGAAAAGGTTTTGATACTAATGTATTTAATATTGGGAAAGTGAGAAAGAATTGTTTTTAAAATGTGATTGCACTATGATAATATACAGATTTTGTTTCTAATATATTCATTCTTTTACACATTGTACATTTGCAGTGATAGAAATAAGAGCAAATAATAACCGCCGAGGAGGGGTGATTTTTGAGCATCTTGAAGTAATGCTCAAATTTTACTTCTCCCCAGTGATTATTTACCGGAGCGCACGACGCGCTTATTTATTTTTTCTAAATTTAGTGGGTGCGTTTACTAAAAAATGTCAAGAAATGTCAAAAATGCGTTTTGCACCAAATTTATCATAGAGTAAGTATTTACCGGAAATTCTCTAATTAGCGCTGGTGTATATTTCAAACTTGAAATTTTGGGGGAGCGCTAATAGGAGACCGGCGCTAATATGTCCACAAATTTATTTTCTGTGCTCTCTTCTGTACCGTGCTCTTATTTCGTCACTGGATTATAACTGTAAATTCATCAAAGTAAATACATTTACGGTGCTCTATTACGATTCATTCAACGTTATGGTGACATATTTGTTTGTAAAGAGCCACAGCATAAAAGGCTGCTGACAACGATCGCGGATAACCGCATATTCTCTGACCCCTAATAGGGGGAGGGTCTAATAGGGGGTCCTCCTACTATTAGAAGTCAACGAGTATATACTATATATCCGTCACTGTATTTGGCAGTCTTTTATGACGTGATTTATTAACTTTCAATGCACATTTAAAATAGGAATATATGCGACGATATTCAAATATACTAGTTTTAAAGAGACGTTAATGTGTTGGTGGGATTATACTACCGAGGTTATGTGATATCTGGGAAGTGACTGATTTAATGGTGGAGAGAAGTGACTTAAATCGTTGCTTAGTTACTAAATTTCCCCCTGATTGACCTTTATTGAGCTCTGTTTTTTCTCCGATAAGTTTATTTTCTGATGCCCTCATAGATATGATTATAGACGCTTTAATTAAATAGAATAGAAATAGTTTTATTTTTGATGAAAACTGAAACACTTTATATCGGGGAAAAATTCGTCGGGGAAAAGTCGGTTAATTTTTTCCCTGACGAATATTTTTCGCGATATTTCCCCCAATGAAATTATTTTCCACCATATAATTTTCCATGAAAATTTGTTTAAACCATGAAGTTTTTAAGGTTCTCCCCTCTCCCTCACCAAATCGCTTTCTGATATGACAGAAACACTGAAACCTGCTGTTTTGAATTCAAAAACGCTGAATAGCAGACATTGACATTGTTATTGGCATTGACATTGTTATTCCTATTCTAGGAATAACAAAAGTAATTAATTGGAAGAAACAAAATAGTTTTTCTCTGATTTTTAAATTTTTCGTCAGGACATGCGACGAGTTTTTTCTGGGTGAGGAAATTTTTCCTCGATGATATATAATATCGATGGTTATCGATAGCAAATTAGCGTCATTACGTCAGGGAAGTCGGTAGCGTTACAACTGAATTTTGAACAAAATATATGCTCTGGTTTTTGGGTCTTTTTGTAAATCATCCCCCCCCCCCTCTCCCAAGGCCGAGGCCACTACTAGGAGAGGGAGTACTTTTTTACCGGTAACTGTAAACCATGAAATCACCCAGAGCCACCCAAAATCAGCCAAATTCCTAACGTTAAAAAAACATCGAGTTTCTGCATATAGCTAGTTTTATATAGTTTTTAGCGCGGTATATACAAACTTGCCACGAGGAAGTATACTCGCGTACATAGCCCAGACCCGGCACGTATAAGTCCTGCATAACGGAGTTTTGTTTGCACTCAACTTTTTGTTTAAAATGGTTTATTTCCATCCAACCGTACCGTTAAAAGCTGTTAAAATTGAAAAACAAAATGCGAAAGCAGTATTTTTACCACAGTCATTTTCCTGACATATCTGAAAATATCCGACATTAGTCACAAAAAAATATCCGATATTGATGTGGGACCAGATATTAAAATTTTAACGTCAATTACTAAATTATCCAACTTATTCATAAAATATGAACGTTTCTGGATGTAAATTACCATGCATAGTGCGAACAGATAATGGTTCACCAAAAAACTGCCGTAAACTCACCCAAGTATGTACCTGAGACCGCCTATTTCTACATGGGGAAATCCCTTGTAAATCGCCAATAACTTATTTTGCAATAACTTTTGTTTGGTTAATACTCATAACATGAAACTTAGTCAGATTACATATAATCACAAAATAAATATTTCGAAAAGTTTTAGTCACATGACTAATCCGTTTTCCCCGATATTTCCAAAATTTTAAAGATCGGATTATTTTCGGGTTTTCGGACGATAATTTTGTTTTTTTGCAACGTTTTTGTTAAAAACCCGGACACTATGTTAAAGATCAACAATATACCTGTGTAAAACTAAAAACAGAATGGAAAAATGTTATCTAGAACTCTTTTAATCGTATTTCTAAGAATATACTGATTTGGTTGGGCAAAATATGCTATTTCAAAATATTTGTGATGACGTCATCAAAAAAATGCTAACCTCAGCAAAAAAAATTGCTGTTTTGTTCCTTTAATTCTAATCTGTACTAGAAAATCGCAAAAATAAAATAAGTTTTTCTTGACATTGCACAATATCATACTTTTGTCGTTTATTGATGTCGTACAGCTGTCTCTGCGTAGGAGAGTGTATATGGAATATGCGATCGTCTTAGCCCTATTTATAGTGGTGCAACTTGGGTAGCACATTCATGATTGGGGTGAAGAGAGGCAAGGATGTCCACTTCTTAACTTCGGAACGAAGAGTGCTGAGGACTTGAAGCTTTTCAAGGATAAAATAAAATAAGCCAATAAAATTGAAAATTTGAAGGCCGCAAAAATGGGCGTGATTTAGGCGGTTAGCGCCCTTTTTACGAAATTAGTATTTGGAAAATAGATAAATAATAACTCGAGTGAAAACACTATTGTGTACCAAGTGTACTACATGTTGTTGACGTCGTCGTCCTAGAATGTGGATGTACTTAACTGAAATGTATGCGGCCACGAAAATCTATCCTGGGATTTTTTAAAACTGAAAATAGGACGTTTGCGGCCGAGATACATAGAGGTCTATTCGCATAGGCTAGAAATTAGACTGCTTACCAAATCCGTATCAAGTAAATTGGCCAGCATTTCTCATTCATGGTACTTGCTTAAGGCCATATTCTCAATATTGTATTGAAAAAAGCGAAACGAGAATAAACGTACGAAGGCGCTAAACTGAACAACTGAAAATGAATATAATTTTTCTTCGATTCTTGATTCGATTTTTTTTGGCTGATTTTGGGTGGCTCTGGGTGATTTTGGGTGGCTCTGGGTGATTTTGGCTGATTTTGGCTGATTTTGGCCGGCTCTGGGTGATTTTGGCTGGCTCTGGGTGATTCCATGGTTTACAGTTACCGCGTTTTTACCCTTTCCAGGTGACACAATCCATATCATGGTTTACAGCCTCTCAACCCTCTCTGAGGCTCTGGTCCGTGTTCTGTCACTGTTACAGAGCTAACGGGTTTGACGTTTGTCCGAAATAATATCGCGTAACGTTTTTGAAATAAACAAAAACAGAAATGATGAACTTTACAACCAAAAAAAAGTCGTAAATTTCATATGATCCAAATAGACCTTTCAATCACTGCACAAAAAGGTAGTTATTGCATTGTAACAAGTTCTACTTTGACTACTGGAAAACAAAGAGGAGAGTTACTTTAACCGGACAAACTTTCGCAAAAGTTGATCTCGCGAAAAGCGCAAAATTTGTCATTCGTGAAAGTTTATCCACGAGAAATTTGTCAACCGCACGATATATTTTATGACGCCCACGCCACTGACATTTAAATCCATGATATCAACTTGAAAAAAAATCGAAATAATGTCAAAAAAAAAGTTTACGGTACACATTAGTAGTTAGCACTTTATTTTCACGTGAAATTTCAAATTTAAAATTTTATTACACTGTTCTGTCTCTGTGGTGGAAGAAATGCTAGCATGACAAGAATTCATGTAAAATTATATTATGTAACATATTATACAGAATATGAAGGCTGCAAGAGGAACCAGACAAAGGATTACTGAAATAAATATTGTGTGTGTATATGTATTATCCGATCTCGGCTGTAAAAAGGATTTCGCTTGCCAACATAGCGGCACACCCATACTTCGCAATCCTTAAATTACTGGTGGTCATATATAAATGTTGTAAGTTGTGAATAAATAAACTAAAAGATGTAGATCTAATACTCGAGTCAGTCTTATCTTGACGACAATCAAAAAATGTACATCTAAAAAATAAAGATCACTACACCCATATAATATTACACAAATTCGATCTTTCTTTGATATGAGAACAGATCTCCTTAAAAGACTTCTATGGTTTTTACGGTGATAAGATGTCGCCGTATTTCTAAACAAAAAAAGATTACACAGACAGTATAATCTCATTAATATCTCCTCATAGATTTTTTCTTTCTTCTTATATGATACGTGGTAACCCTTCTCACAAAAAGTATTTTTTACGCTTGTAACATCTACAAATTTGCAACTACAAAAACAGGACTTTCAACGCTGTCAGTTAAACGAGTATTAATTAATAGGAAAAGCTTTAGGGACACGATCATTGTCTCCAAATGGACATCTGATTTTCGTATCGTACCATCAGAGCATCCGAGTGCTGAATACTCCCATCTCCAAACTGTCCGGGTAAAACTCGACTAAAAACAAAACTATAACGAAGAACATTACGTCAATAAGCCTGCAGTTGATTCACTTCTTTATGATGAAAATGGTCCACTACAACATCGTCGACTCAGTACTCTTCTTCTTCTCCCAGAGTTCACATCATGATCATAACTCCAGTCTCCATCATAACTCCGATCATAACTCCAGTCATAACTTTCATCATAAATTTGATGGTGATGAAAATAATATGAAGTTCATTTTGTTCGTTGAATATCGTTCGACTTTCGACAATGTTCTGACATTTTAATGGTTGATTAGCAATCTAAAACGGTAAGATAAGGAAGTAACCATGAGGAAACACGGGAAAATACATCTTAGATGAGTAGAGCTATAGAACTGTAAATTTTAGATATAGACTAGACCCATATCATGCTGACAATCAATAATCGTCGACTAATAACATATGTTGATTTACATTGTAGTCGGGTAAAACCAAAATGATCCTCTTATCCCTTTCTTTTCTTTTTCACACCAACAAAAATATAAATTCTTCTACAGAACGAAAGGTCCGATAGCTGAAAACTCCCACATAGCTTGGCTCTGTCAGACGTTGTCAGACTAGGTAATCTAGTTGCTACTAGGCCATCTATTTTGAGATAACGAGAAAACAAACCTTCGCTGGCCAGAAATGACCGATATAAGTCAGACCAGCTGCCATATTCAGTAACTCATAGACGCGTACCCATAGTCACAGTGACTATACAATAAAATAACTAGCCACGGAAATTGTTTTCAGATAAACTGCGTTTTGTTTTTATGAGTCTTTTGTCAAGTCAAATAGGCGAAGTTTTGGTTGGACAAATAATGTATATCTAACCAGACGTTGGAATTGGAACGAACCACCGAACAAATAAGCACGAGAGTATAAAAAGAGTTAAAACTTCCTACCTTTACACGTCAATGATGAAACAATCATATGCTCGGTAGCGTAAACAACATACATACTGACTCGCATGGCCTCCTTGTTTTTCAAGATGATATGAAAAGCTCTCTAGATATGTTCTCTAAATCTTTTTACTATTATATCAATACGTCACACTTTCTGTTACTTTCATATTTACTAAAATTTACTCGTAACTTCAGAAAACTTCTTTCTATATTTCCAATATTCGTTACAGATTATTTTTTAAATACTATTCCTTGCAAAAACCTTTTCACAGTATATCATTTTCTTGTTTATATCGAGAAAAATATTACAAGCCCTCATTTTGAGTTTGTTTCTTAGTAACCCCCCTGATTTTCATATGTTTTATGAATAGCGTCTTTAAAATTCTATTGAAAATATTGGAACTCTGGTCAAAATTTTGACCAGTGAGTGCGCAGCTTAGGTGAGAAAATTTTCACGAAATTGCCAATCTTTTCTAGTCGTTCGATCTCTCTCTTCCCGTTTTCATTACGGCACTTCGATTTCCCGATTATCCCGATATTTTTCCTGCTTTCTAGATTTAGCCTACTAACGACTATAAACTAGTCTAAGTACGCATATAACAAAGAGTTTAGTTGATATTTAATTTTAGTTGTCAAAGATAATCCTGAATAAAAGTGTGTTTTTCCACTGTCCTCAGGGGAAAAAAGTATATTTTTCAGCATAAAACTCCGGGAAATTACTATGTTTTATAAAGAAAATCCTGGAAAATGACTTCTATAATCTGAACCCTGAATAGGCTTATTTTGTTAAGAACATCAAATCAAAGAAAAGGATTTTATTTAATTTTAAAGGATTTGTTGATTTGTCATGGTGAGCCGGTCCACAACTATTGACAATTATGTAAGTAGTATTTCTGTCTCCTAAAGCAGTTATGAATACTCCGTCGACAGTGATGAGGAGATCAAAATGTCCGAAGAAAATAAAAATCGAAATGCTTGTGGAAGCTGGACTATAGCTGCATTCGCACAGTGTATGTCAGCACTTTCTGATGACGTCAACATGTGTTTATTTTTAATCCGATTTTTTTTAAAAAAAAAAGGCATGGTATAATTCGAAGTTCTGAATGTCAATGGCTTATATTTCAACATTGTGGCCGAAATCATGCAAAAGAAATTCTTTTTTTTCCAAAATCGTAATTTTTAGAAGATAAACATTTATGGTCCAAATTTGAAGTTACTCGCATTATTAATACTAAAGTTATCCACGTTTTTGTTTTTGTAGG
>JAULBZ010002841.1:0-17777 GCA_032360805.1 Neoturris breviconis | reverse complement strand
CCGGATGTGTCGATAAAAACACTTGTTTTTATTTAAATTTTCAACATGACTTTGTCACATCTATAACACACATATCTAGATATTCTTTGACCTCTTTATACAGCTGTTTTGGTATACGATGGTATGAATTATCTACAGGAGTTTCATCGGTGTTATACCCAGCTGTAACTGTTACCAATATCCAAACTATTTTTTGGGAACACATCACAGAAACTTTTTAATAATTCATTAACTTTAGATCTCTGATCAGGTGAGAGGTGACTGAGATCAACATAAATGGTACCCAAGAAGATTTATCCCCTTCCTTGACATCATCATGAATATTACCATTAGGAGGCCAATAATCACTATCGTCCTCACCGACATCGATATCAAGTTCTAGACATCACACTCTGAATTTTACAAACAGCACCAATACGAGTCTTGGTATTCATAGTAACTTCATCTTTATTCGTATTCTTTTAAGAAATCTTAACCTCATCATTTCCAATATAAACAAATTCTTTTGCAACATCAAGACTATTTATTTCATCCAGTGGTTGAAACAGCATTGATTTAGGATCACCAACATTCATGCCTTCTGTTTTACATTACATATGGCCATAGTGTATTGTGGCAATGTAACTGTATTTTACAATTTCACTGCCTCTCTGTTTTGGGCAGGATGATGTTTGTATAGCATTTATCAGGGACATTTCATTTTCTTTCAGTGACGGTAAAACTTTTTAAAAGCAAGTGGTATATCTTTTTTCATGCACCTTTCCGTAAGGAAATTGCTTCATTATTATCCGTCAGACTGTGAACAGAGTAAAGCTTCTGCTCAGGGGATTCTTCCCTCAACCACTTAGCGCTAACCAGACTGACCATACTGCCAGTATCGCAAAAACCTTCATATGTCTAAATCAGTTTGACAAAATTTGGTTGACAACATTCTGTAGGCAAATCCATACAATGAAACAGACGAGACAATTTACATTACATGTCACAGTCAGAACCAGATACATTAGGGCCAAGATAATCATTGACATTACACGTCAAATAGCAGCCAGAACCAGATACATTAGTGTCGATACTTTCGATACTTTCAAGCATCAGCGGGAAAGCAAGAGCTAGATATTTTCTTGGAACACACAGCAGAATCATAAATTTATATACAATAATATTGTCGATAATATAATTCTACATGCACTGAATCAGACATTTTTCAAAAACAGAGTTATTTTCTAATGCACTTTCTTCCAGCAAATTAATTTTTTGAGCGAATCCGATGACTTTGCACGTTTTACGATAGAATCCGCAGATGTGGAAAATTTTTGTCAAAAACAAACGGGATTTAATTACATCAGTTAAATCTGCCCCAGTCGAACCAAGTACTCGCCGTTTTTTGAGGGGTAGTTTTGTTTACAATCCGCCCTCAAATGTTCTTTTGAACCGCACTGAAAACAATGATGACAAATACTCTCTTTGCTCTCGAAAAATTATTTGCATTTTGGCGTTCTTCGCCGAGTCCAGTTAAAATTTGTTATTTTTGAAAAACATTGTTGATGTTGGTGCTGCTGAGCCATGCAATGCTGAGCCATAATATTAGAAATTTGATTGATTTGACTTTTTATATCAACTATTGCATCCATAATCGAATCTTTGTTCTTAAGTTCGGTGATCTCTTTCTCTTTTATCGAAACTTTGTTAGTTTGAGCTAGGCTCTTTTTGTTAAAAGAAAGTTCTTCCAAATTGTTTTCCTCAGCCACCGCTTCTGTGAGTTTTGACATGAGTTCCTCATCAGATTTTTTAAAATGAAACGTAGTCCAGATCGAGCATTCTCATTCTTTATCCCCGTAAGTATTGCATGAAGGAATCTTTTGTGGACAAAATTGAAACAACAATATTTTGTGCCACGGGTTCTTGAGTCTTAGTATAAAGTCATGTTCTGATTTACTGCTACCTTGCTTTGCTGTACTCGTGGAAGTAAATAGAGAGGTAGCAACCTTATCTTTAAAGTGGTACCACAGAATTCTGCTCAACTCTCCATTCTGCTTCTTAGTGATCTCTTCCTTCAATAAAATGCCTGATTCAATTCAGAATACATATACCGTTCACATTTCCCATGATAAGGACTTCATAGACTTTTACAAAATTAACGATGTTAAAACAGTTGGTTTGCGAAAGAAATACTTATAAGATACAATTCTCTTTTATCTTGAAATGACGTTCAGTCTTTACTTATGCCCACCAAAGTTGACGAATTTCAAGACCTTAAATCAGGCTTAAAAAAATGTTTTCTCGCCAATTATTAATTGTCGTTTTTTGTTTGTTTTTTTCACAATATCCATCCGAATTACTTATCACATAGGGACTTGTTTATCATTGTGTGTGTTGTCTTACGAGTCCTGTATCGTTTATTTTGTGATGTCTAAAAGTTACTAAGCTTTTGCTTGTAATGTTGGTTCCCCTTCAGTAGTGTTGTTAGGGTTCTTGCAATTGTAATTCACTGCTGATAAAATAAATATCTTTACCTTATCTTTATCTTTATCAAAATTTATATTCTCCCGCCCCTCCAAATACTGCCTTAATGGGTTCTTGTGTGCGATGCATTTTATAACAGAGTCTACGATGTTGATTTCTGAATATCCCCTTTTCAACCCATTTGCAAAATTAGACTACTACAGGATAGGCAATCTTCCTTATCTATGCCAATCTTTCTATTAATTCTAAATTCTTTCATGAAGATTTGTTTCAGTTTTTGCTCTTCCTAATCATCTGTTTCTTTTTTAATTTTAGAATCAAATGGACTAGGATCAATCTCGTTTTTACTTTTTCGATCAAATGGATTCGCTAATTTAACCTTCATTATCAAAGATTTCAGTTTTTCCTCTTTGATGAATTCATGCAGTTGCGAAAGTATAATGAACCCCCTATCCTCACTCTCCTCTATTTCATATAAGGTTAAATATCTGGGGATTTACTTCAAAAGAGCAGACTTACCTTTTCTTGACGAATCCTCTAACTTGATGTAAAAGCACATTTCTTTTAGTTGGTCAGCATATAGCTCTCCCAAAGCTTTGAAGATTTTAGATTCTAGTTCTTCGACCATTTTCTATGCGAGTTGATTGATTTTCTTAGCAACTGTTTGCTTTTTCAGAACCACTATCTTCTACCACATGTTGACTATGATGGATTTTCTGCAAACTCAATGGGCAGGAAAAGACACAAGAGTACAAGCTGTATACAGTATTATACTCTATGAATTACATAAAGTTTCATTTACAAAGTATTTATAATTTGTGTTCTAATAGCAGTGTGTATTGTCTGATGTCCTGTCATCAACTGCCAAATCCAGGGGTGGGTGTGTGTGAGACTCCTAAACAAGAAAACTGGAGAGAGCAACTCATTAAACTCAGATACTCCATCACTGGCCAGTTCAATGGGCAGGAAAAGACACAAGAGTATAAGCTGTATACAGTATTATACTCGAGTTACATAACGTTTCATTTATAAAGTATTTGCAAGCTTGTGTTTTAATAGCAGTGTGTATTTTCTGATGTCCTGTCATCAACTGCCAAATCTAGGGGCGGGTGTATTTGAGACTCCTAAACAAAGAGACTGAAGAGAGAAACTCATTGAACTCAAACACTCCATCACTGGCAATGTAAGGCAAAAACAAGAAAATGAAGAGCCAAATCAGCAGACTGACTGGACTAATTTAACACAACTAATATGAAAAATGTCAGCCTGCTGTAGGGAAACAAAACACAAATGGTAATTTTAACTATGCTATACGTAAACAACATGAAGAAACCTTCCCTTAAGGTACTTAGACTCATTATAGAAATATATGTAATAGCTATTAATTTAAAGGTCTTAATTACGTTATAACATAATTTGGAAGCATAGGTTGCATACTTGCTTAGTTGATTTACTTGCAATGATAAATATTTCGCAATTGGATGCTTGTGCATCTTGGGTAGCCATTAGTTTACCGGTAGACAGGAATCATAGTTAGTTACATCAATGCAAAAGTTATTTTTTAATTTGTTGATCTGTTCTTTTATAATATTTTTAGGGGAATCACTTTATATGTGATATTACTATCAACAATGAATCCCATGCAAAACAGGTGCATATCAACATATACAAATGAATGCAATATTGTTTGACCATCACAAAGTTATAGTGAGGTTCCTCGAAACCATTTATAACATCTGGGTCTTTTAGTCCCTGCTTATTATCATTTGGTGTTTTAGTTACTTTAACTCTATTAGGACTGGGCTTTTTAGGACTCTGTAACACTGGGAGAGGGCGGGTTCCATCCACTCTCCCTCCATAACTATTAAATTACGTGCAGTATTTGGATGAAACTTTCTACAATTATAGTTCATAACAAAAGAAACAAAATAGTATCAAATTTGTTTTGATGGCGTCAGCATTTTTCTGGTGACCTTTGAAATCATGTTTTCTAAGAATTGCCCTTAATCCAATTCTGTATGGGCTTTTTAGGGCTCTGAGTTGATGGGGAGAGAGGGGACACAAAGTGTCCACCCTCCACAACTTTAGATAGGAACATGCCATAACGTTAAAACTTTCCAGAAAGTTAGTCCAACACCACATAAACAACACTTTGGCATAATTATTTTTTTGATAATATCATTACTTACGATGACGTCATTAGGGCCAAACAAGTTTCTTCTAAACTAAATGATTTTCAAGTTAAAATAAGAAGAAGAAAAAAAAAATAAAAAAAATAATTACCACTTGCCAAAAATTTGTTAAGAGAAAATTATCCCTAGTTACTAAGAAAGTTTTTTAAAATAAGTGGTTTCAGGTTATGACCCAAAAATACTAATCAGAAGATGGTATGAAAATCATGTATTCAGCATATGTATTATATATGTATTATAGATTTTCAATAAATGGTGGAAAGTTTCAGCACGATAGATATAGCCATAGATATACGAAAAGAGAAAAATTCACAACGACGTATTTCGCTATTCAATTTGCTATTGTTCCAAGAACAATTGATACGAAGCGTGTCTAATCGATCCATGCTCTTTTTGCGTTTTCAGTGTGCGGTTTTCTTAACGAGAAATTTGCCGACTTTATCGATTGAATTATGGGGTTTTCTGTTAGGATTTCTGCTTGTTGATTGGTTACTTATCATCCGGGTCCTTTTTTATGAACAACAACAGAAAAACGTTCGTTGAAAGTAGAAAAAAGTCAAGAAGAAGGTCGATCGCCATTTTTGTTATTGATTTTATATGTTCCAGAAGTTTTCTTATAAATCCGTTAATACTTGTATCTCGCTAATATCTTCACTGCGGTAAGTTGATTATATACTAAAGTTTGAAATTGTATCAGTCCTAGTCGAAGAGTCTGAGGCTGGCCGCAGTATAAGATCTGAAAAGTCAGACAAAAACTTCGTAGTTTTCTAGAGATCTTCGACCAAAATAATGAGGATACATCAGGAAATATCTACCGAAGTTACATTTCTCTATGTTACCCCATGCACCTCCTATAGCAAAATCAATACCGTTAACGGTTAAACCTTGCGGTTAACCATTTCGCCATAATACAAAACACATATAAAATATGTAATTTACACAAGCTATGTTGTAACTTTACCAACATCAACCAAACTTTTTAATTTCCCATAAGCGACATTCAACATACATCATAAACAACAAAATCACAACAGTTAACCCTTTAAGTAAAAAGAATATTATCTTTGTTTTCATTTATTAAAAAAAGGTTAACCGTTGCAATATTTAAAAGTTTCATTTCTAAGCGCAGTAATTATATGTTATATAAAAATTTAGACAGTGACGGTAAAATCAAAACTATATATTGTTTATACAATCAATATTGTTGTGTTTGATATAGCATCAAAATGGTTAATCGCGAGGTTAACCATTTACATAGGTTTTACAAACATAACATTAAAAAATCAGCTTTGTTATAATCCCAGAGTTAACCATCGCGTTAACCATTAACCGTTGAGTTAACCGTTAACTGCAATTATTGTCGTTAGTTCTACTAATGAGTATTCATCTTTTAAAACAAAACATTCAGAGTTCATTTGTTTGTTTACCGAAATCTACATAAATAAGTAGCCAATAAACGCAACAAAAGAAGTACAAAGGTCAATACCACCTCTGTTATAGTAATTAACAGAGGAGGTATTTGCAGATAAAAACAATAATTATCTAGCCTAGAAATAATTGCCTGAAAACACCCACAGAGGAGCACGTTTGAGTACAGTATATATATATAGAAGTAACTAAATATAGAAGTAACTAATCTTATTCTGCATGTTTAATACGCAAACAATAAAAACAAGATCATATCTTATGATCGCAATAAGAATCTCCACCACAAAGATCTTTATTTAGTATTCTCATGGAAATTCCTTCTCTTTTTAATAATACAAAGGAGAGAGTATTAGACTTAGATTGGAATGGTTAAATAGAAAATTTTCTGGCTGTATTAGTGAACTTCTGCGAAAAATGATG
This sequence comes from Neoturris breviconis, assembly GCA_032360805.1. Lineage (NCBI taxonomy): Eukaryota > Metazoa > Cnidaria > Hydrozoa > Anthoathecata > Pandeidae > Neoturris > Neoturris breviconis. Next base: position 11,274 of record JAULBZ010002841.1, on the reverse strand, counting down.
ATCATATGGAGTAGTATGTACAACGACGTATTGACTGGCAATAACTTGGAATATAGTGCCCTGGTTATGCCACTCGCATAAAAAAGAATTAATTGCTATTAATTAAAGTTTATTTTGATGGATTGCCATTAAAACTATCCGAATGTAACATGAGAATACAACATAGAGATTTTTCACTAAAAGCAGAAATCTTTCGGCCGCTAAGCGACTGTTTATTTCTAAAATTACTGCTAGACAGAAATAACTTATACATATATATATAAATATTTTTTATACAGAATATACTTTTATACCACTTTTGTTTTATTATTATATCTATACTTTTATACTTAAAATAGTTTTAAAGCTGGTCTTAAAACGGTTCGCACCACTTATTTGCTACACTATTTAGCGAAATGCAGCCTAGAAATAAAATTAGCGCCATTAATATTTCTTTAGCTAATACGCTCATGACGCGAACGAATGTGTTAGTTTTTTCTTTTGATTTCATTTGTTTTAATGTTTTTGTGTGTTTGTGTGTATACTTGTTTGTGTGTTTCTTTCTTTGCTTGTGTATTTCTTTGTTTGTATGGATTCTGGTTAACAACATTTGGTTTAACCCTCCATATAACCAAAATGCCAAAACTAACATTGGAAGGATATTTCTCCAGTTAATCAGGAAGCATTTTCCAAGACACCACTAATTCCACAAAATCTCTAACAACAATACATTGAAATTAATTATCATAAGATAGAATTTTGTTTACAAACAGAGAAACAGCCTTATTTTGGCCTATTCTCTGACTTTACACTAAACAATTTTTTGGTTTGATATTTCATGTAGGGTGAAATTCATGTAGGGGTCCATGTAAAGGCTGCCTAATTTGTAAATTTCATGCGTTAGATAATATGACACATTGTATTTTTGTTTATCATAGGTATTTGATGTGGACAGTCGCTATATGGAATTGTCTGATATGAATCCTTATCGTAATGCTGTTGGTGTGTTTATAACTTATGATATTTCAGACTTTGAAAGTTTTCTTAATATTCGCCATCAGCTTGAGGAGATAGAAAGATGTTGTAATAACAAATCAGATATTGTTATAATGTTGGTTGGAAATAAAGTTGATTTAAGTCATCACCGTAAAGTGAAAATAGAAGATGCACAAGAATTTGCAGAAGAGCATGGAATGTTATTGTTTGAAGTTTCTGCAAAATGTGGAACAAATGTTGATAATGCTTTTACCACAATTTTAAAGACTATTCTATTTCATTTAGAAGTGAAAAGAGAAGCTGCCATTAAATCTAAAGGTAGGTAAAGTAAATAAATGGAGGTATTAATCAGACAAGGCCTTTTTGTTAGAAACTTTTCCAGCGTAAAGGAAAATGTTCTTTGACCTAGTGAATATTGGATTTTTGTTTAATTATAATTCTAAATATTTTCCTTTTTGAACTTTAAGCACTTTTTGTTTTTGTCTATTTTGTATTACTATGTTTAACAAGAAGCCGAATCGGCTTGAAAAATTCCACATTTCTGGATGAATATGACATTGAACGATTTAGTATATCTGCTGTAACTGGAACTAGGTGAGAAAAATAGTGTATACAATATATAGTAAACAAAATCAAATTTTAAAATTAATATCTAGCCACCCTGAAATTGAAAAATTCAATTACTTTAATGACGCCCAAATCATTTACAGTATACACAGTGTTGGATATAAACATTCCAATTTGGAGCAGTTCTAGAATACAACCACCAATATAGGAATAGTGTATCACATAAAAACTGACGTACTGCTAGCATAAGATTTTATTTTTTATTAAGGTTATATATAAATACCAAAGAGATGTAGTAGCACATCATGATTCAGGGTTCACAGCACTTTTACAAAACCGTTTTCTCTGAGTTTTACCTGATTTTCTAATGTTTTAAAGAATGTTTCCCTGAGGTTGATGTAAAAAAGTATGTCTTTTTCCATGATTATCTGAAAATTTTCCTAACATTAGTGCTATTAAAGGTAGGATCCTGCATTAATTATAAGATTTCAACAAATCACAAATCACCGGACCAAAAAAAGTTTGGACATTAATTTAGAACAAAATTTCAAATCAAAGGTACGGTATTGAAAGTAGCCCACAAAAGTTAAAAGTTAAAAGTTAGAAGTTAAACCCTAAGCACATAAATATAATTTTCATACACACATTATACAGTGTTTGAAATGTCTTTATTAGGAGGGTAAAATTTCAGATCCAATAAATAATTGGAACACATTTTTCAAGGTAAAATTATGTCAGGTTACTGTGGAGTAGAGTAGTGAAATTTCATATCAAGGATAAACATCCAAATTTTACAAGGCATTAGGATTTCATGTCCTTATTAAATTGGTAAAGTGTCAGGCCAAATAAACAATTGGAACACTTTTATCAAGGTAAAATTATGTCAAGTCACTGGGGAGAAGAGTAGTGAAATTTCATATCAAGACACAAACACAAAAACTTAACATGGCATTAGATTTTATGTCCTTACTAAGTTGATAGTTTCAAATCGAATAAACAATTAAAACACCCTTATGAAGACAGAGTTACATTAAATCACTGTGGAGGAGAGCAGTATAGTTTCATATCATAGCCTAAAGCAATGCTTAAAAGTCACTCATTTCTAGTGGAAAAAAATTGGATTGGATACACATACTTTATAGCATTATGTATAAGCCAAATAATAAAATTGTAATATATTATTGTGCTAGATATGAATTGAATATACACATTAGACCATGCAGAATTAATTTTTCGTTCATAGTCATCCGCTGCATTTTGTAATAAAAGTAAAAAATTGCCGCATTTTTATTGATTATTGGACATTTAGTAAAATCCAGAAAAATATTTTTGCCCAGTTACAAAGTTCTCCATCAAATACAAAACGTCTTACTACTTTGTGGTAAAATATATGACCATACTGAACATGGATATCCTAAAAAAAAAAAAACATGTGTTCCTTTTGCTCGCCATGTCTGTAAGTGTACTTTCAAGTAATGGCCAATATAACGGAGAATAAAATACAGAATGATTCATTCGTTTTTGTATCTTTTTCTTCTTGAAAATCCAACCCAACGTTGATCCCAGCGCTCCATTGCCAAGAATGAAAAAGTGTACTGTAACTATGGTCTACTTTTAAAAAACAGCTATGTTTGTTTATTCTTGACTTGAGCCCTTTATCCACGTGGATAACAAAACAATAAAAACGTAGTAAGATGTCAACACAGAATACAGTAATGTTCTAAATCATTCAAAAAAAAAAATTAAAAAAACGTTACATTGTGCACCTGGTACAATCTCTGGCGCCTCATTGTTCTTTCTTTATAAACAAACTATCAAATGATTATTTTTAGGAACATTAATTATTAATAAGTTTCTCAGAAATACCATAAATACTCAGTGAGCAAAAAACTTGTTCAAAGTCAGCCGTAAAAATGCTAACAACATTGAAGACGTTGTTCTAGTGTTCTTTACTGCAGACTTTGAACAGGTACAAATCAAACAACGGGATAGCTTGTTTCAACCTGGTCACATGTTTTCTTGTTAGTCATCTCATTAGGCAAAAACTTGTTTAAAGTCCGCAGTAAAAACATGACACTGGCCTTAATTACTCTCCTCCCACCTCTGAGAAAAATATGGGATAAAATGATGGCTTTTGTACTGATATTTTAGGCTTGAAGAAAAGTAATGTAGTTCTTTAAATATATGTTTTTCTAAAACACTGTATTAATCCTTAGTCACAATATTTCGTTTTTATCAACAAAATAACTTAACATAATTATACACAAGGTGGAGTGTTTACATATTCATTAAAAAAAGGAATTTTTTTCGAACGATTTCTAAAACCGTGGGGTTTACTATTAAGCTAATTATGATTTAAGATACAGATAGATACAAAAGAAAAGGTTTCTGTTACTCATGTTAGAGGGCATCTGACTTCCATTTGTTTGTATTATTTTGTGCCCCCTCCCCCTGGTTAAACAACTAATCATTAGTTTTCTTTTTTTATCCCATGCTTGAATGAATAACATAACATTAGCACGTTCCAAAAGAATAATTATACAAAACAAAACAATATCATTAAAATTTTTATGATTATAACAAGTTCCGGCGAGAAGCAAATTTTGCCGTATTCTACACACACGCATGCTCTTTTGCGACATTTTATCAGGTATGTACCGCTCGATATATATTCATTGGTTGAAAAAGTTCTTCTTGCACTAAAATAACAAAGTTTATAAATAAAATTAAAATGGAAATATGTGATATCTATACCAAAAACACGCGAGTACATTTGCCCAACTTTGGGTTCGTTATCAACTATGCTTTTTGTATTTAAGCTACATTTACACGCTACGAGTCGTAGACGATTTTTCAAACAAAACATTTCATTTAGAACGTCCTGAGCGTTGAAAGTGAAAACATTAATAGAAAGAAGCAGATAAATAATTTTATTTTATTTTCACCTATGGTGGGACTCGAAATCTAACCGATAATGACATTAATTTTAAAACATTCCCGTCTGCAATACGAAATAGTGATACGAAAATATAATAGCATATAGATGAACAACTTTTTCCCAAGTATTGTCACTGATAACAAGATAAGACTAGTTTTCTGTGTTTGGGGTTCACCGTATACCAGCGTGGCTCGTTTGCTAAGCTGCTGGAATCGTCCCCCACTTTCAGTGATTTTTCTTGTCGTACCTTGCTAACAGAGTTTGCCCAATCAAGGCGATCCATGTCACTGATCTCCTGGCATAACTTCACTTTACGATGATATAAATGAATGATACACAAGGAATATAGTCTGTACTACGCTCGCTATTCAGACGGGCATGTTATTTCTCTATACTACGTGTGTTATGTCAAAATTTGATTTCTCCGCAAATAATCACTGCATCCCGCATGTAGTAAAATTGCTCACATGTGACTATGAACGAAAAATTAATTATGCATGGCCTAAATTTAATCAAACGTTCAAAAATCACAACAAAACCCTGATATTTGCCTGTGTATTTGCCATCAAAATCACTTACGGTTGTCGCCATATGCAATTTTAGTTACCATGGTTTCATACACAAAATGACATCACATGTGCTACATGATACTATTAAAAACAAAATGTCTGTTGGAAGTCACACACAAAGTTCTAGATCATCAGAATTCTTCTTCTGAAATGGAAGATAATTCTTATTTAGATACCAACGATTTTCATGGGAAGTGGTGTGGCTACTTTTGTGGACCAGAATACTCTGAAGGGGAGCTTGAAAAAGTAGGAATTATCGTCGAAAATGAGGAAAGAAGTCATGAGTAGTTAAGAGTGATCACAATCTTGACCCTAGTCATCTACAAACCTTACACTGGTGTACTTGTGGACATTGTTTGATAATGCCATCTTTTTAATTAAGTAAAAATGCTGCACTGAATTTGCACCTCTCGGTGTCCTTGGTATTCCATTGGAGGAAAAGAAAAATATACTTCCTTTGCCGGCAAGCAGTCCCTGCCTAACATCGTTGAGAAGGAAAGCCACCTCTATCGATTCCAGTTTACCATCTGTTCCACACATTTTTGATATGTGTAAATATAATATTTATACAATGTTTGATTAGCCACTTGATAAAGTTGTTGAGAATTTTTTTCTTGCTTGAAATCTTTCTTCGCTTTGCATCGAGTTTGTTTTGATCGATGGCCGAGAGTTGAATATAACTATTCGATTTGTAATAATAATATTATTTTTCACACTTCCACAGAGATTTGTTTAGTATTCTAAATTTTATTCAGGGCAGAGCTATTGTGCGAGAAATGCAAAAGACGGCCAATTAAAGACAATCAGCCATTAATTATATTCACAAAATTCATGTTAATACATATCTTATGACTGCAAACTCAACAAATTAGGTTGTTTCTAGCGGCCTACCCAGGCTCTTGGAACAAATTTGAATTTGCATGTATGCAAATCATATTTATGTGCTACATTTTGCTTGGTTTCACAGGCTACTTTAAATACCGTCCCTTTGGTTTGGAAACTTTCTGATAAAAAACAAATAAAATGATTCTCCCAGTTGATATGACAATGCGTGATTTATGCTTTCAAGATTCTGTTTCGGAGAGCTTGTCATTTAGTTCAAAAATCAATGTGGTTATTATTTGTTTTTTTTCATGAGTTCGTGTAATTCATATCATGGTTATTATTTCTTTTGATAGCTTAGTGTTATGGTATTTGAAAGATATATTGTTCCTGCAGTAAAACTTCTAATGGCCCTTGTTACAGGTATATATAAATTTATTTCTATAAAGTTTCTAAAAAACTGGTTGTGTTATATAATTATATACCGTGCCTGATTAATGCACTCACTGGCATAAGTATTCCACATTGCTTCCATAAAGGAATAGTCTCATTATGACAGGCTTATATGCATCAAATTATATTTAGGACTTATTATGGTTGATCCACAGAGTTCAGTATGGTCATGGATGGAACCCACAATGAATTATACTTTTAAATATTTATGGGTAGTTCCATTATTCTGGCTTTGCAAAATATTAAATTGTTTCTGGTTTGTAGTAAGTAGAATAGATTTTTTATTAGTTTTTAGCCCACCAAACAAAGTATGGATGGGCTATTATCAATTTGCTGTGGCGGCAAAAAGGGTCCAAATTGCATTTTCAGTCTAATTGACCCAAAAGGCATGGTACCATCTTTATTATGATACCGCTGGCCAATTTCATTTCAAGGGATTTTTTTCAAAAGTTGAGATTTACATTCGCCAAAATAATATTCTCATGGTTTTCTCATGATTTTTGTTGAATTTTTTGAATTCAGTTTATAAGGATTTGACCAGAGTCACATTTGGACTTAAAATATTTTTAAAAATTATATTTTCTATTAAACTTTGACAAAAATCATGAGAAAATCATTTTGGTAAATGTAAATCAAATTTGTGAAAATAGTTACTCTCAATGCAAATTGGTAACATAATGACAACACACAATTCAACAGAAAACAGAAAAGGATTTTTTTAATAAAATAATCTTATAAAAACAAAATGAATAATAAAAATATATTCTTCTTTTACATTGTTCTATTCTCCAGTGCTTTATAACATCAACTAGTAAAAACCATCCTATATATAAAACAGATTTATTAAATGAAACTTTTGAATAAAAGTTACTATAATAGGTTAGTATATAACATGTATTTTTTCAGATTAGTATTGTTTAAGGATGTATGGTTAAAGCATATCCTATACTATACATGTAGTCTGTATGTAGCCTGTACAGTGTATATTTGTTAAAGCATGTATGGTTAAAGCACCACTAATACTGTAACATAGGTCTATTCTCTATTTTTTATTTGGTATGTACATAATGCTATGATGTATAATGTATAATGTGTGTATGCAATTGATATCCACTGTGGAAGAGTGATTTTTGAGCATTGCTTTAGGCTATGATATGAAATTTCACTAAATATATATCAACTTAATAAGGACATGAAATCCTAATGCCATGTCAAATTTGAGTGTTTATGATATGAAATTTCACTACTCCATCACAGTGACTTGACATAATTTCACCTTCAAAAATATGTTCCAATTGTTTATTAGACCTGAAACTTTATCCATAAAGACATATTTCAAACACTGTATAATGTGTGTATGTAAATCATATGTTATGTGCTTGGGTTTAATTTTTACTTGGTTTGGTGGGCTACTTTCAATTTTGTACCTTTGATTTCTAATTTAACTTTAACCTAGTTGTCAAAAACATGTTCAAAGTCTGCAGTAAAGATGCTAGAACAACATTTTCAATGTTATCCGGCATCTGTACTGCAAACTTTGAACAAGTCTTTGCACACTAGATATCTATGATTCTTTGCATAAAACTCAAGCTTACTTTCAACTTCAAGCTTGGAAAGAAGGTGGTTGTTTTTTGACTGTTTTAATACAAATAGAATCAGTTTTTCAAATCAAATTCTAAAAAGAGAAAAACAGAGCTAGATGAGTTGCGTACATATGTTGAAAAAAAAACCTCCATAAGTTTTGAGTTAATGTAGAAGACCAGCATGACATACCTCATGGAAAGCTTTGGATATATCTGGAGCAATAGCTAACATATAATTTGTAGAGAATTGGAGAAAGTTCAGGAGAACACTTCTAAAGAACAATGCAGGAATAATGTGTGTTGTATTCATAATACTCTGATGTATAATATGTGTTGCATGCGTAATACTCTAATGTAAAATGTGTTTGGTATAATACTCTGATGTATAATGTGTGTATGCGAATCATGTTTACAAGTCTAAATACAAATGGCTGCAACTTCTTAAAAAAGACTATTTGAGAGTGACCTCCGTGATGTACGAAACATCAAATAAATATCATCAATTGAGCACTTAATTTTATTTCATTAACTGCTTACATAAATTTAACATGTTTCACTAACCAATGTCATATTTTTAAATGAACCACTTGTTCAGGAAACTTTTAAAAAACAAAAAAAATAAAGATTCACCTTGATTGATTAAATAAATATTTTGCAGGATATAGCTGACACAGCATATCGAAAGAAATTTGGTAGACCTGTATCTTCACTTATATCTTCAAAAGACAGGTTAGTATAAACACATTATTATTTCTTTCAGCATTCAAGTACTTTTTTCTAACTTTTATTGTTCTGTGATGTATGTACTATTGGATGTGTTGTAATTATATTGGATGAGAAGACTTGATATCAAAGTTTTAGTGTGTTTTCTTAGAGTTAGCTCAGAAACGCTCCAGCAATTGATAATTGTTAGTACCAGGCCCCTGAATTCTTGTCAGCATTCCCCTGTGAAAGAGCATCTTTGGAGACTGCCTGTTTGCTGCCTGTTTTAATAATAGAACTTCATGTGCATGTCTTATGATTAAATATGGTCATTTTGGGCATATGTCCATCCTCTTCCTTTTGCCACAAACAAACAAATATAGCTTTAACTTCCTTATACGAAGTCTAAAGACGTATAAAGGCTGTTTCACAATCGTCACAGACGCAAGTTTAAATGTTGTGAACACAGTCACTGCATCAAGAAGGAAGCCTTTTGAGCATGAAGCAGACACACAAAATATCAAAGTATAATTTTATGTGCTTCATGTGTACAACTGTTGCATCTGCAGCTTCATTATTCATAATCGTGAAACATCTTAGGGTGTAATATTCAACAAGTTACGAATCGTATAGAATTTATATTTTATCTGGTTCACATTAAATTTGATGTGTTTTTTCTCCTTTCTAGTGTATTCAAAGTTCTAAGTAAAACAATGGCAGATTTTGTATTCAGCATCAATGTGGAAATCTTCTTTCTACTGCAGGTATTTACATAAACATCTTCTTTATTTCAACTGTATGAAAGGTACACCTCCATATCAGCCATAAGAATCTTTATTTATCTTCACCAGCATTCAATCCAGCCCTCAAGAGATCCGAAGATCATATGCTTTCCTCCTCAAATTCAAGGACAATGTGCACCAAAACATTAGAATTGATGCATATACCCTGCCCTTAGATTCTAAATTATTTTTCTTGTTCGCTTTGGTGTTTTTGGTGATAGTTAGTATTTGTTCTTTTATTTTTGAAATAAAGAATATTTTGTTACATTCAATGACACACAATGACATTCTACCATTTTGAAAGTTATTCAATACCCATAACAAATATTTATCATAGGCACAAATAGTTGGTTTGCTACCCATTGTTGGTCCTACCCTTTCTTTTATCCATATGTCCTTATTGTATTCACTTTATGCATTTGAATATACTTGGACCAATCAAGGTAAATCTTATTTAAAAATTTATTTATATGGGGAGGTCCACGACATATCTTCAATGGGGTGTGGTGGGTTTAGCATTATCACTAAATTAGGTACACTTTGATAATTAAGTTCGATGGTTGTGCTTTGTATAGGTGCCTTAGAAAATTATACAAAGAAGCTAGTTTGTAGAGAGACATTACCACTTATACTCACCTTCAAAAGACTTCTTTCTATACTTAATCTTTATTCATTCTGAAAAGGTTTAATCTTTAAGAAAATAAGGAGCTAAGAATCTGGTATTATCCTGTAACTGAAAATTAACATTGTGTTTTGTATTGTTTACACAGTTCTGAAAATAAGAGTAAATAATCATCGTGTAGAAGTGTTTTCTGAATATAACTTAAGACTAAAAAGTCTATCGCTATGATCAAAACTCACTCCTACCCAGTGATTTTGTCTGGTGTATATGTTAGCCATGATGGAATAATAATATTTGTAGGATGGACTGTTGTAAGACGATTAGGCTATATTGAGAATAATTGGCCATATTTTATTGGCTTTGGTGTTATTCTATCCGCTTTAACAAACATGTCATATTCTACAGTCATAAGGTATTATCAGTCTTATTTTGACCGCATCATAGAATTTTTGTTATAGATAGAAATGTCTTTCGAGCAAACATTTAAAATGTATATTCCACTCTTGCAGAACAAAATTTACACTGCAGCATTTTGTTGTAAAAATCATCGTAATAAATTTTGCTAAACTATTAGTCCAGTAATGTCCAGCTTTTACGATATTATTGTTGCATTTACTCTTTTGTTGTTGCTGAAATTGCATTGATTTTATTGACCCCCTCATTCTTCGAAGAACAATTATACTGAAGCAGTGAGTTGGGCAATAAATAATATAGATGGTTAACATATCTGCCTTAATTTATTTTTTATAACAAATTCAATCACCCACTTTTAGCGTATTGTTAATTTAGTATAGCGTTAATTTTCTATAGTAAAGCAGTTCGTCTACAGGATAAGTTAATTAATTCCATTGTTACTCTCTTCTTTTCATATTTCAGTGTTCGAAATCTAGCAATCACTGTGGAGGAGGGATATTTTAGCATTGCTTCAGATTAGATAGCAATGCTCAAAAATCACTCCACAGTGATTATTTGTTCTTATTTCGAACACTGTATTTTATGTGCATCTTAAAACAACATGTTCATGTTTTCTATTTTGTTTTAGTGCTTGTATATTTGGTATAATTTTTCCAGTATTCATATTGAGTGGATTGGATGCACAGCCATATGAACAATGGTACTTTAATTTTTTTTTTTAATGGTGATATAATTGTATTTCCCAGACAAACCGTTCACTGGGTCAAAGGAGATATAAAATAAAATAGCCTGTTTCTATAGCGAAAGGCTGCCGCTGAACAAATATAGCTATCCTCAGCTATGTTTT
>JAULBZ010002840.1:0-17779 GCA_032360805.1 Neoturris breviconis | reverse complement strand
AGAGCCTCTAAAATAGCACTTCGTTTAGAAAATACTGGCAATTTATTGTCACTTAGTTCTTTCTGACACCTCTTTTTTTCTCTCTTTAAACAAAACTCTAATTCCTGTGTAGCAATAACTCTATCTTCGTCTTTAATCGACTCGACATGGCTAAACTTATCTTCCACTTCATTTGATAACGCGCATAAGACGAGATTAAAACACTTCGTAATCGTTTCATTTGAAATCCGTTCATATTCTTCTGTTGCTTTTAACATTTTATCGTCATCGTAAACTTTGTCTCGCATATTATCGTAATCTATTAGTTTTTTCGTTTCATTCTCAGAAAGTTTTTGCAAACCATTTAGTGCAAGTTCATTTTTCTTTAATTTCTTCATCAAATCCTCTTTCTCTAATTGAAGTCTTTCTTGGCGAATACATTCCTTTTTTTCTCTATCGACATATTCACTTTGTTTTAAATTGATTTCTGCAAGAATATTTGATGAAATTATATGCTTATCCTTGAATTTTCCGTTTAACAATGTCTTTAATGCTAACTCAGTATTGTCGATTTGCAATAGATTACTTTCCATCAGAGCAATTGCTTTTTCGTGAATTTGCGACTGATTCTGAGACCCTTCATCGTCGAGAAACAAAACAAATTTTTTGCAATTATCTTGAAGCTTTTCAAGATTTATAAGTATTTGTTCTATATCATTGGTGCATCTTCTAGAATCTTCAGTATGCTTTGAATTCAACTTCAGTCGATTTTTAACATCGTGTACTTCTCGAATAACTATGGATTGTTGGTATTTTAATAATTCCTGTTTTGCTAAGGTGCTACAGATTAATTCTTCAAGGTTCTCTACAGATGATGGAACCATTTCAATTAATGGACGTTGTAATTTACCTTTACGACAGTCGCTTAAAAGTTCATCTAAATCTTTCACTTTGTCTTTACGAACTTCTGGAATTCGCATTTCATCGAATCTAATTGGCATTGCTGGTGTAAGACCAAAGCATCTTCTCATATCATTTTCTTCTCGCGTACATTGATTATATAACTTCACTAACTTTTCTTGCTGTATTTTAAATTCTAACGCATTTATTTCTTCTTCAGAAGGCCTGCTTGAACAGCAGCATGAGAAAAATGAATAAACTCGTTGCTTAAACGTCCGATCTGTTATATTATTTGAAAGTATGTTTAGAGCTTTTTCTGCTTCTTTGATACTAATTAATTTGAAAGCGAGATTCTCGATATTTTCGCTTTTTTCTAGAACGATTTTTAATGCGGATTGATACCGGTAAAATGCTTCCCTTTGTAGCTGCTGTCCTCTCTTCAAAAGGTCTTCTTGCGTATCTATGATGTATTTTGCTTCCTGCGCTTTTATCATTGTTTCTGATATGACTTCATAAATCTCATGATGCATCCTTTTATTCCATTTACTTTTGTAAAACTCCGGGTTCTCATTGTGAGCTAAAATACATGTTTTGTCTATACAATCAAATGTGCAAGGGGTTTTTGCAGGTAAAGGTTTTTCTACTACCGGAAAATGTTTTATACCTTTGCAAAGTTTTTTCCACAACATTTCACAATTAAAAAGTTCTTCTACTTCAACGCATTCCCTAAATTCCGGTTGCTGTAATATATCATTAACCATTGACTTCTCCACATATATTAATTTATCATAAAAGTGAGACCACTCTTTAGCAGAAGGAAACTTGGTGCGTTCTTTAAGATCTTCAATGAATTTTAAATGCTCTTTTGACAGTTGTTCCCAAACTGGAAGTTTATGGTCTGGCCTGCAAATGATACTATCAGCTGTTCTACGAGTTAAACATTTCGATGACAGTTTCTTCAATTGCTCCAAGTCTGATGGATTCTGGTCAACAGCTCTGGAGAATAACTTGCAAAGTTTATGACACTCTTTTGATTTAACCCCGTGTACTGCTGCTAATTGGAAAAAGCAACTATCAATCTGAGCTAATATCGTATTTTCCCATCTTGCAACATACCTCAACCAATCTTCATTCTCATCACATTTTGTTTTTTTCTGTCGCGTAGCATTGATTTCCTCGTCATAGTCCATAGGTTCTTCTTTTCCAATTTTGTCCTTGTATTTTAATAATCTAGCATCCCAAATTACCAGATACAAATCCCCATCTAAATCACCACCACTCATTTTATCTGGATCTGGCCTATTCCCTTTAGTTGAAAAGATTATGACATTTTTCAATTTGGACACGGGACTGTTGCTTTTTGGAATAACTGCTTGAAGTATACGAATATCGCCGGCGGAGTATGATGGGCTACGACTAACAATAACAGGTCCTTCGTGGCATCCAAACTCTGTAAGACAAATACACTGTCCTTCATGAAGTACATGGTGTAGATGTTCAGGTATTGATACACCAAACAATAGACGAGATGATGCCAGAGGAATTTGCAATTTCTCTTTTGTTCTTACTTTCTTTGCACTAGGTTCAATTGATCGTATAAGGAAGCTGTAGGCTTTAGGGATCACATCTATTGAATGTTGACGAAAGACAGCTTTCAATGATGACCACTGTCGTTTCATTGCAGCGCATTTTGCTGTTGCTTCAGGATTTATTCTGGCATCTTTCACTGATTTGAGATGGTTACTTTGTAACGTCTTCAAAGTATTTGTGTCTACATTAACACTTAGTAATGCAACGATTTGCTTGTTGAGATTCCCAAACTTTGGATTAATGCTTGTACTAACAATTCCCAACTTCATGCTTAGAATTTTGTTAATTTTGCTGTATTCGTTTACTTTAACTTTAAGCATAGAATCTCTCATTACCAGTAGGTTCCTTTTTGTCTCAGAGTGATCTACAACCAACACACCTTTGCAAATGTGGCCATGGCCGTAGTATCGTATCTGCCAGACACTTGGAATCTCCTTCCATTTTTTAGACAAGGTAGGATTTTTTGATCTAATTTCCTCTGCAAGTTTATACGAAATAAGCCCACAACCATCCGTAAAGTTGTATCTTTCATTTTTGTAATCTTTGTGTTTAATCCATTCAAATTCAGGAAGCGATACAATAAATTGACATCCTGTAAAAAGAAGTCCTGCGTATTTTGTACGTTTTGCAACACCATTCTTTATTTCTAAATCATCAATTGTTGGAATAAACTTTCTGATATATTGATCGCATATGTCTCTGGTACCTGCCATGTAAACAAAATATTTTTTTTGCACTTGCGAATTGCTACATCCAATAATGTTGTATAGTTTGTTGTCAAGTTCTATTCCTTCTCGTAAGATCTTTTCCACAGTTTTATCTCGATCAAGGATTGAATCATCCATCTTAAATTCGCTGAATTTAAGAACAAAGAAATTGTTATAAACAAAATTTTTGTCACTATGCTCCGTAGATCTTACACTTTCAAAAAATAAAGAATTGACTTCGTAGAATTCCGGATTTTGGAAGTACTTTCCTCCAATGTCATACTCAAATGATTGCAAGGTGTTTTTCTTTGAATTGGTCTTTTCTTCCCTTGGGTTCCATACTCTTAATTCATCTGGTATTCTGTTGACTTTCGCAGCATTTAATGTAGAATTAGCAATTGTATCAAATGCATCTTGTTGTAGCATGTTTTACTATTGACTTGAGCTGATCTATGCAAACAACAAAAAAAACTTTCAGATATATCCAAATTTATCCTGCGTTAATATATTTCAACAAGTTCAACAAATCAAATTTAAAGACCAGGAACGCGAGAACGCGTGGGAACATGACGTCAGATCAACGTTGTTTCAATAGGTATGAAGCTATTATATTTGTTGAAAGCGACGTCACCTGACAGGTGACATCACAGTCAACCAATGTAAATGGCTTCATTTAGAGCTTCATTTAGAATTCGCCTAGTGGAGATCCGCCTTTTCATCTATACCCAGTGGGAAAAAACGTGTTCAAAGTGCGCAATAAAGGCGCTCGAATGACATTAAAGACGTTGTTCTAGCGTATTTATTGTGGACTTTGAGCAAGTATTTGCCCAGTGCGTATGGAATTATCATGGACTGTCTCAGTGAATACACGTATGTCAAATCAACTTCGAAACAACCTCAAAGCAACTTGTGCTCGCACTAGTCTTCCCAGTAGGCAAGTACTTGCTCAAAGTCCGCAGTAAAAATGCTAGAACAACATTTTCAACTTTGTTTTAGCGTTTCTACTGCGCACTTTGAACATGATTTTGCCCACTGTGTTACGTGTGTGTTACGCACCGTAACACGCTGAATATAAGCCCAGGGATTATTTTTAAGTTTTTAAGCATTGGTCGGCTTATGTAAGTAGAATATACGGAAGGGCTTAAACATGGACTAAATTTTGTGTCAAAGATTACGAAAAATAACTAATAAGAGTATACCATATCACACAGATAGCAACTAATATAATGAATATATATCCCTTAAGGATACTTACCATTACAAATGTATATATTTCTTAAGGATACTTACCATTACAATACCAAGAAAACCAAATTGTAAATTGTCTTCTTTTCTTCCAATTTTTTCTGTTATATTGTTTGTTTTTTTTCTGTCAAGTCTACCAAGTTTACTATCTTTCTTCTTTTTTCTTTCCAACTATCTTCCTCAATTCATTAATGTTTGGGAATATAATCGACTAAGAAAGAGATGCAAAAATATTTCGTCCGTGGGTTAAAAAGCAAACTTGTTCCCAGCGCTTCTTGTTTCTTTGATCTTTTTCTCGGGTGTCGACGATATATACACCCGAGAAACAAATCAAAGAGACAAGAAGCGCTGGGAACGAATTTGGTTAAAAATCAGAATAATAAGCAGTGATTAAAACAAGGGACCGCACAAAAGGGAAATTATTGCATTGTTACTTTTAGTAACCAACGCCTCGTTGTCATTATTTTTGAAAGTGTCTGTTACTGTGGAGTACATCAAGTTTTGTAGCACAAAAATCATTCTTCTACAAATATTACACAGCGTGGAAGCCTACCGAATACGGTCTCGTATTTTTTCGTATTCGTTTATGTATTACCATTACACAGTCCGAATATGGAGTCATACGGGACCGTATTCGGTAGGCTTTCACGCTGTGTTACTTGTTTTTTATTTCGATTACTTATAAGATAGTCACAAATCTACGACAAACCATGTGTATTATATTCTTGTAAAAAATCAAGTAACCAAGTATGAAGATATGACGATATTCAGAACGTCAATATGACATCATCAATTTATCGTATGGGCATAAGCTGTCAAGCAACCAAGTATGAATGTGAACCTACTGCTGGAAGTAAGTTTTCGAGAAAATCACTATGATGTTATCATATAGCTGGCATTATGCATTCATCTTTATCAGGGTGTCACAAGCTGCCAATCGACCATATAGAACTACACATCCTTTTGTGAGCAACCTCGTTTTTGATGCGTGTCTCAGATTATCATGTAGTAGCTTGCAGTTGTTTAGTCAAATTAAAAAAAAATAATAATAAAAATTAATAAAGCGACGTAGTGGACCATTTTCATCCCATTGATTTTTGCCTGCCTGAATAGGAAAATGTTCACACTTTCGTCATCATATGCCTGCCATTATGCCTTCAAGTTTATCAGGAAATCAAAAGCTGTCAAATGACCAAGTATGAAGATAAACCAAAAACAGGAATGCGATTTTCAGAAAATCGTTATGACGTCACTATGACGTCATCACATTGCTGCCATTATGCCTTCAAATACATCAGGGTGTCACCAGCTGTCAAGTGGTCAAATATCATACCCATGCCATAAACTTATAAACCTAAACCGTGCCATAATCATAGTTTTAAAAGCATATGACTGAATACAGAGTCGTGCATGGCGATACACAGTTCGGATACGGAGCTGTACGGACTCCGTATTCAGTAATCTTTCATACTGTGTAACGTTACCAAACAATAATCGTTCAAGCTTCATGCCATAAACTTATCAACCTGTGTTATGACCAAAACCAAACCATAAGCATACCGTAAAACTATACACCTAAATCATATCCAAAGCATGCTATATAAACCACCTATAAACCCAAATCATATCATAAACCTACAACCCATACCATAACCTTCCCAGTGGGCAAAAACCTGTTCAAAGTCCGCAGTAAAGATGCTAGACCATTGTTCTAGCGTCTTTACTGCTAACTACTAGCAGGTTTTTGCCCATTAGGTTATAACCATATATAACCATAACCAAAACCATACTAAACTACAACACCGTTTAAATCACAAACTTATGAACCTAAGTTATAACCATAAGCATACCGTAAACAAATAAGTCTAAATCGCAACCAGACAATAAAAGAAGTATAATCTCACTTACAGCGCTTTGTGCGTTCGGGTCAGCCGGTTAATCGTGATTCGCTGCAAGAATTCGTTGCGACAGAACAGAAGTAGGACGGAAGATCGGAAAGAAGGAAGGAGACAAGATTGGTGTTTCGAGCAACAACGGGTGGTACGATTTTCAGAACATTCCTATCACATCATTATGATGTAATTTATGCGTCTAAATTTATCAAAGTAGCATTAACTGTCAAACGACTAAGTGTGCATTTCATTTTCTGAAAATCATTATGACGTCACTACCTTTATACCATATTTCTCATGGTGTCACATGCTATCAAATGATCGATCATAAAGATGAACCAATAGCGGAAATATGATTTCCAATATGACGTCACTCTGACGTCATCGCGCGATTCATCACATTGCTGCTATTATCATAGTGACATAAGCTGTCATCACGCCATTAAATTTCCCAGAAAATCTCCTGAGTCTTAAATAAACAGTGTAACTTCATTGCAGTACTACAGACGTCGTTGTTTTGACGTTGTTCCGACGTCATGTACCGGCAGAGTACATATACATATTTACATTCCCATTCAATAAAAACCCCATTGGGCATTAACAACCAAAGATCTTATCAAAAATAATCCTTGGAAACAGTAATTATGGCCTAGTAGTGACTTAATGCTGAAATAAACTTCAACAGAAAATGAGCCATTTCCACAATAATTGGAAGCAATCAAGTTGGTCCAAGAAACTCAAATATGGCTCTGGAAGAAAGCGAACTAGATATCCAGTCAGATGGATAGTTTATAGTTTTCTTCGAAACAGTAAATAGGGACTAGTAGTGACTTAATACTGAAATATTTCAACAAACAATGCGTTATTTTCCCAATAAGAGAAAATGTACTATTTAAGATCTGGTATTGGAAGGGCAGGATCTGAAAGCGTGGATTTTGGACATTTTTTGTTAGTCATATATTCGTTCCAAATGCCATTACGATGTTTGATGACAAAGAAGAGTTACAAATATATATAAACAAAAAAATCCAACAATGAAAGAAATCTCACTCGCAGAAAGCAATACATAAAGGGTCAATCCTCTAAAGATGATGCATGGAGTCTGACTACCAAATATATTTTATCAAGAGAATATTTGCTGAAAAATGACAGATATTTCGAGAGCGGTAGCCCTGTTACACTTTGCTTCATAACTTCTAAATGAATGGCTTATACTAGAAACGTTAGGAGTTCTCCTATAAATTTATCTTAGATCATTTTAAAAAAAAAAAAATCATGCTTACGCATCCACCTGTTTCGCCTTTATGATGTCATGAGAAGTAATGACGTCATAAATAATTACCCTCTAAATTTGTGGATTTTAATACTACAGCATGGTCCTATCAAAGGTCGGGGGAAAACATGTGTCCCTAGGCTCTGGGAACCTAAGAAATAGGATTAAGAATGTAAGTAAGTGTTATTTCCGATTCTTTGCTGCAGTTGCATTATGCTAAACATTACGTAGAGTATACAGTCTACATCCGTTATTCACAGCGTCAAAGCCTACTGAATACGATCCCGTATTTCTCGGTATTCGGACTGTGTATTACCATATATGGCAATACACAGTCCGAATACGGAGGAATACGGGATCGTATTCAGTAGGCTATCACGCTGTGATCTCGATTGCCACTCAAGATAGCGGGTTAACTGTAGTATAATTATCCAGGTTGAGTTGTTAGTGGTTGCAGAAAAGACGAAGCCACAAGTGCTATGTGATATCCCTACCAGATACACTATTTTATATATATATGCAAATATATCGTCGATACTAAAACAAGGATCAAGCGGAACAACCAATTAACAAGCGAAACAACCATGTACAAATTGGAACAGCCAAGATCAAGAATCCGGCATTAATCCGACGATAGTTTTCCATGTACATTTACTGTGAAAAAAAAAGAAACCCAGTGAATGAGACGCTACTTGGAGTTTGTTTCGTAAATATCATTGAGAAAGATAGTGTTTAGAAGAAAAAAATGTGGAATTTATTATTGCGAATGAGACCTCAAATATTTTGCAATTTATGTAGGATTTAATGCGTATGACGTGTTTGCAACTGAAGCCGCAAGCAGAGCAAAATAAATAAATCTGTCAATTTGTTTATCAATGATGGTTACATTTGCATATGAGGATCAAGTATCCTACAAAACATCAATAAAAACACAATTACACAGATTACGCTGTGGGACTGGTAGCAATGAAAGAACGGTGAAAAATGGGAAAACTCGTTTTAGTTAACTGGGTTGTTACTGGGTTGTTGCCCCTTGTTACTGGGTTGTTCCGCTTTTTACTGGGCTGTTCCATGTTTTAGTACCGACGATAAATATATTTTTAACAAAAACTTACTGGAATATCAAGCGTTTTTACTTACTTTGTTTTCTTTTATTTCGCATTCTTTCTTTTTTTCTTCTATCTTTCTCTATGTTTGTATTTTTTTTGGACTACGCAAGGTTTGCCAAGACTATCCGAGTGTTTATTTCTCTTACTTTTCTTGGTTGTACTAAAAGAAATATTTGTAAAAAAAATTAAGAAAATAAATTGAAAAAATTGTAAATCGCAACAAAGCTTCTTTGCCATTTGTATCTAAATAAATTTCTTCAACACATTCTCAAATTTAGCTACTCGATTTAAAAACCTGTCGAAACAATGTGCAGAATATTGTAGCATGGACTTTCTTTTTCTCGTTAAAGATAATCATCTATCATCTCGTAATCATCTCGAGAAATTACCTGAATGTTTTTTTTATTTATCAACATGGTTTTATAGGCTAACAAATATTGTCGTTTAAATTCTGCCGGCACAAGATGTAGGAACAATGTCGAAACGACGTCGTTGCGTTGTTCCGACGTCGTATGTCTACTGCAAAAACTTGTTCAAAGTCAGCAGAAAAGACGCTAGAACAACTACTAGAACAACTACTACTGACTTTGAACAGGTTTTTGCACACTGGGTAGTTATTTCAATTCTATAATTTGTTTATATTTGCTGATGATAGGTTTTTGCGATACATTCTTCTTTCTAAATATATTTTTTTCGTTTTTGCTTTATTGATCAAGGTACTAAGAAAAATAAGCCAAAATAATGTATTTGAAAGCATAAATAGCTACAAGTTTATTTTAAATAAGAAACCTTCTTGAAATATTAGAAAACTTCTTATCCTAAGTAACTGTCAGTACTGGGACCTGACCTTAGTTGCTTTTATAACAAAAGAGTGGGCGTAATATTTAACAGACCAGATTTTGCAGGAATTTTTTTAAAAAATAAAATTTATATTTTACAGACTAAAAAATATATATATATATTTTCTTTTCTTTTTGTTAATTCTTCTTCCCGGCTATGACTTTTTGGAGGTTTTAACATTGACATTGACATTAACATTGAAAAGGTTATAATGCACAACATGTCTTAATTTCTTTAATTGAAAAATGGAAAAAATCATTAGATAAGCATGGCTATGCTGCTGCTGTGCTAATGGATTTGTCCAAAGCTTTTGATACTTTGAATCACGATCTACTCATAGCAAAATTGAATGTATACGGATTTAGTAGAGAATCATTAGAGCTAGTATTCAGTTATTTGACAAATAGATGGCAAAGAACTAAAATTAATAAATCTTTTAGTTCTTGGCTGTTACTGTGATGATTTTGATTTCGAACATCAATTATAGTCACAGTTTTGTTACTCACAGTCTTGTTACTATGATTCAATACATAACAATCAAAATGTCTACACGATAGAAATACACTCTCCTCCATCGTAATAAAAACAAATGTAAGGCATAATGAAAAAAGCAGAATATAGTAGAAGTGTTATTTCTGTTGAATTCGAATTTGTATATGAATTCTTTATTGTTTTCAGATATATAGCAAAATAATTATTTTTTCTTGGTCTGCAAAATATCAATTTATATATTTTTTAAAAAAATCTGGTCTGTAACATATTACTTCAGACGTCGGTTCACAGACAGTGCACGGTGGACACAAACGGTGGCACGGTATGCGGTGGGTGGAACGGTCGGTGGACGTTGGATTTCACCAACGCCCAAAAGAGTGTATGTATTTCCTTGACCAATTTAAGACAAAAAATACAAGAAACATTTTAACCCTATTCCTACCGGAATAATTTTTGCTTGAAAAACGTTCAGATCAATTTTGGTGACCAAATATTTTTTCTCCTAAAAACGCTTTTTTTACCACCTGTTTTGACTTGATGACTTCACCATAATCAATGACGTCATCAAAAAATAATTGTGCCAAATTGTTTATTATATGTTGGCCTAACATTCTGAAGAGTTTCAACACTACAGCATTGTCCTTTCAAAAGTTATGAAACAACCTTCCCCCAGTATTGAGAAGCCCCAAAAGGTCCAGTATTAGTAGGGTTAAGTAACTTTTAGAACTAAACAAACTATTTTTTGGTGCCCAAAATAAGACAATCTCAGTACTACACCCTTCGCCAGGTTTCTTATATAAAACAGTGTAACCCTAATATATTTCATAAGGGACCAATATTGCTGTACAACAACATATTGCAGCTGAAGGATTAGGGCAGCTTCGATAGAAACAGCAACGGGAAACAATGTAAACTGGGTTATTAGATATGGCAATACACAGTCCGAATACGGAGAAATACGGGACCGTATTTAGTAGGCTTTCACGCAATGTATATATTAAAGATGAAATTCTTTTATTCGCACGCTACGTCCGAAAAAACAAAATGGCCGCTTAATTCTGTAAAAAATAAAATAAAGAATTTTTCACCCTAAGCAACTGCGCTCCTTCAAATAAAACACTGCTCAATGGGTTATGGTGTACCACGCGATTATATATCTATTGTTTTAATTTATGGTTTTGCAACACAATCACAATCCTAAAATCCCAAGGATTTCTTTAGAATTACCCAAGACAGAACTAGGAGAAAAGTTTTATGCCCATTCGATATATCTACGAGCAATAGCTGATCGCTTGGATCGGATCGATGTGCAGCGTATTAGTAACAAATTAACAGTCGTTTTTTCAGTGAATGACTCCTTGACAAATTATTCATAGAAAACCTCTTGTAGCTATATTAATCGAAAAGTGTTAAATGATGTTTTTAAATGACGTTTTTGGAATGATGTTGCATGAAATCTTTGCGAATACAGTACATCTGAAACGTTACCCAAAATATTTGATTTATATTAAAGTCATTTCGATGAAACACAATTTTGTCTTAAACTTTCTTAACCAAAGACGAACATTTTTAACTGAATAATATTTCAGGACTAATTTTTAGCCAATAAAGTAAACAATATCTCACAAACCCAGCCGGGAAAAACCTGTTCAAAGACGAACAACTTTCAAAGAAAGTTATTCTAACGTTATTTTGCTGACAGAAACCTCGTTCCCAGGGCTTCTTGTCTTTTCGAACGTTGGAAAAGGCAAGAAGCCCTATGAACGAGGCTGTTTGAACAGGTTTTTGCCTGCTGAGAATGGTTTATGTAAAAGAAGAACATCCATATTTAGATACATATAACCCGGTTCAACAAACTCCTGACGAAGAAGACGAGATTTTCTATCTTTGGTGTCTGTGGAAGAGGCTACATATATTCAAAATATCAACATGATTCTTTCACCACATAAAACTATGTTAAAAATTATCTTTAAAAAGTATTACCTTCTTTCAACGACAGAATTATATTTCAAATAAACAAGAATGAACTTCTCTCACATGAATTACTGTACTCGTGTATTACATTATCGTCATGCTAGCTTTAATATTTATTAAAAAACTGCTGATATGAATAAAAAGCATTGAATAATAGATGTAATCTCAATTCTGAGAAAAAATATAACTACGAATGAAAAGCTTCAGAATAATAATTGTCATATCGAATTCCAAAATAAAGGATTTTATCGTATTATTTGGCGTACAAATTCTAAGTAAAAATATATCACTGAAAGCAGATGCAAAGTTCAATCTAATAATAATAATAGAGCAAAATTGCCAATCCTGTTCTCAGGGCTTCTTTCCGCGTTTTGAAGAGATACTCCCTTCAAAAAGCGGAAAGAAGTCCTGGGATCAAGGTTGCAAAATGACTGCTATTTTGAGATTTTCTTGTAATTCTTGTAATTAATGATGTGTTATTCAGACTGTTTTTCACAGACCGGTTAAGCCAGTTTAAATATAAGTCTGTATCCAACCATACACCGTAAAATCCCGAATATAAGCTCAGGGGCAAATAGCTAATAGAGAAAAAATTGGGGGACTTATATATTCAGGAGGGGCTTGCATTCAGTGAGGGCTTTTAAACCTATTATGCCGTACTCAAAAGAGGTTCACGAGCCCATATTCAGGGGAGCTTATATTCAGGAGGATATTTGTGATCCAGACAAAACCACTGACCACCGACCAAACGGAGAACAAAAACTTTTTTTCTCTAACTGTTCTTCCTCTTTTTTTTTTTGTCAAAATGGCCCCCTCATGACGTCAGGAATTTTGAATATCATACCTCCACCCAAGTGAACCATGTGAAAATCTCTAGGTTTGTTCCTTATGATACGTTTTTATTTTATAAACATAACCTTTATAAGTATCACCAGGCTGAGAATCGGACCTTTTATATTCAAGATCTCACTGAATACAAAAGTTTTACAAAAAGTCATATGTGTAACAAGATGGAGCGTGTCTTAAAAGGTAAATTAAAAATATTTAGGAGGGGTATCCATAGAGATATGGGGAAACGTGATTTGAAATTAAGCAGTCAAAATGTTTACTGATACTTACAAAAAAATAAACATGTAAAATATACTAGCTTTAAGTCTTACTTAAATTGCGAGGACTACTTTTATTCTGCAATACGATTTTTAGAATTTGTTCACAATATTGATATTTGAGATGTTTCGTTTTAAAGCGTTTTCGCAATATTTATTTCCTGGAATTCATAAAACTTCAATATTAAAATTCTCCTTTGTTTGCTTATGACAAAGAACAAACCAAATTCGTTCCCCAGTACTTTGTTGTCTTCCTCCGAGAAAACTATTTAAGGTTACCATGTCCCTTGCTCCTGTATTTACTTGCCTTTCCCGAAACTATAGAGGAGAGCTCTGCAAACACAAAGCTCTGTTTGTAGGAAGAATACAAAGAAAAAAGCTCTGTTTGTTGTAAGAAAACGAATAATTTTCCCTTTCCTGTAGAACCTAAATTAATCATTTCATTACCTACTCAAAGCAAATATATTTGGCCTAAATGGAAAACAATACAAACTACGCTACTATACTAAAGAAAGATTATTGTTTCGGTAACAAAAAGATCATTGTTTCAGTAACACAAAGATCATTGTTTCAGTAACAAAAAAAGTAAGAAAAATGCTCAGCAAATCATATCCTCCTACTCAGTATATCCTTGAAATATGACCCACGATAAGCTCAGTTTTAGGAGAATGACGGCAGCAAAGTTGGTGAAAGGATTTTACTATATTGGTTTATAATTGCCTTAATTATATATCCATTCAAAATGGCCATCTATGACGTCATACATGAAATCCGAAAATCGTGGTTCGACTCAAGAAAATGAGAGACTTTGTAAGGTTATTCCTGTCACGATGACCTTAAATAAAAATTATATCGTTGTCACCATGTCCCGAATCTTGCATATATCGGATGCTGTTGAAGTGAACTACAGTAGAATCCCGATTATCCGAACACTGACGGGACAGCAAAATTTGTTCAGATAATCAGGGGTTCTCAGTTATTTGAGGCCTCTATGTAAAGACTCAGTTTTCTGAACATTTTGAATTGTTCATTCATAAGGACATTAATCCAAAAATACTAATTAATTTTCCTATTTTTATTTACCATATTGTAGTTTTCTATAAGTTAATCCCCTGAGGAGGAGCGTGTTTGGAAACTAATTTGCAGCCTGTAGGCTGCAAATTAGCCTCCAAAGATGCTCCTCCACAGAGGAATTTCCGTCATAAATATGCATAGCATATGTTTAATATTTAGAGGTTTTCACAGTCATTATGCTTATAGACGGTAGATATGCTTATAAAAAACGGTGACGTGGTGTTCAAGAAAATGCAATATGCTGATACACCACGTCTGCTTAGCGTTGGCGTCTCCTCTGGTTAGGTGACGTATGCCCAATTGTAAATTGGTTTGTTAGACAAACCTCGTACCCAGGGTTTTTTTCACCCACGAATTTATCAATGAAAACCACAGGGAAGTACATTGAAAGTGTTCTTATACTCAACATGATTTTATAGGCAAGTAACCCAGTGGGTACACGGCGTGAAAAAACGTCGTTCCGACGTCGTGTTAAATTAATTTCTACAATTTTTTTTTTATTTCTTGGATAATAAGTTTTGCTTAAAATCTTTTTCCAAATTTTAGCAATCCTAATTCAAATGAGAAAGAAAATAGGAACACTGAACAGCTGTTTCTGGCTTATTAGCCTTCATCAGCAGTGTATACTAAACATGACATTAAATGATGATATCTCGACTCTTAACAGTAAAGACAATATGTGGTGTGTAGCTAAACAATCAAACATAGAACTAGTGATATGTCACTAAAATCAGTGCTAGAAATCGTCCATTCTATATCTTCTTGAACCATAGCCGACTGCTTAGATCGTATTAATGCCTAGCTTATTAGTGGCAGTTTATTTGACATTTGACAATCGACATTTGATATAATCCGCCTCTTAAGAAAATATTTTGAAGAGAGCCTCATGTATTTGAATTTAAAGCGTCACAGCGTGAAAGCCTACCGATTACGGTTCCGTATAACTGCGTATTCAGATTGTATATTGCCATATATGACAATACACAGTCCGAATACGGAGTTATACGGGCCTTGTATTCAGTAGACTTTCAAGCTGTGCCTCTTTACTGCGGACTTTAAACAAGTTTTTTTGCTCATTGGGATAAGGTTAAAAATTATATTTAAAAAATATTACCTTCCTTCAACGACGGAATTTTATTTCAAATAAATACGAATGAACTTCTCTCACATAATTTACTGTAATTACATTGTTATCATGGTTTTACATTTAATAAAAACTTTAGACATACGTTCTCAGTTGTTTGAAACATATATACTCAAAGTATGTGTAATAGCTATGACTAAATATATTTTATTGTATTGTTGTTTGGCATATCAGATGACAGCTATGAACGAAAAGCTTCATAATAACTGTCAATTTGAATTCTAAGAAAAAAGATTTTATCGTATTGTTTGGTGTACAAATTCTAAGTAAAAATATATCATTGAAATAATTCAACAAACATGAAACAGCGCAGAAGAACGTTGTGTCAAGGCATTGTGGAAATCTACACTCTGTCAGCACACGACGTCGTAACAATGTCAAACGACGTCGCAACGTTTTTGACGTTGTTACGACGTTGTTACGACGTCGTGTTCCTTCTTCTCACACTTATTTCTCTATGAAAATGATCTATGATGACGTCACAAGATTTAAAAATTGTTGTTCCACTCAAGGGATCAATTTAAAACTTTCTATACTTTTTCCTTATGATAGAATGACCGAAACTACTCCTTTAAAATATACACGTTTTTTTACAAGAACACGTTAATTATCTCATCAGCTTGTTGTTCTTATTTTTTCTTCAATTTCAACCTCAAATGTTCTTAGGATGTTCTTATTGACACCGGGGGAGGGGGGGACAAAGTGCCCGCGGCATTTTCATTTGGCGATAATTTTGCATGGACATATGTGTCCTAATTGGCTTTCCAAATATATATATATGATTGGGAAAATTATGCAGAATGTGAGCTCCATTGTCTTTTTAAAATATTCATTGTATTTTTGCAATAATTGCGTAATTAGCGGGAAATCAAAGGAAATCGATTTATAACGAAAGAAAGTTGTTATTTGAACTCTAAAAGTGAAAAACTATGCACAGACAATTATTTCTGCTAATGATATGGTATTGACATTTGGTGACTATTCTTAACTTTTATCAAGGATTTTGACCATTAATTTTTTTTGGAATATTTAGGTTAATTTTCCGGGTGTAACTTTATTCTAAACAGGGGATAAATTTTTTGAAAAAATGTTTTTAGCACGTACCACTTGACAATTTTTAAGAAACAAATAAGAAACTTGAATTCCAAAATATTGTAAAAATTAGAAATTCTAGCTCGCTCAAATCGTAAGTTTCTTATAAAAACCAAATTACGGCAAAAATTCAAACCAAAGCTTTTCTAACCTAGGTAAATACGAGAAAAATGTGTCTCGTACGACACAGTGTGAAAGCCTGCCGAATGCGGGTGCCGTATTTCTCTGTATTCGCACAGTGTATTGTCATATATGGCAATACACAGTCCGAATACGGAAAAATGCGGGACCGTATTCAGTAGGACTCATCTATTTCCAGCAACCACGCTTCTAAATAAAAACTTTGCAATTTCTAACGGTAGATTAGGCGAATTCGTCCCCTTGAATTTTAAATGAAGCCATTATAGTTGTTGAAAGCGACGTCACCTAATAGATGACGTCGCTTTCAATCAATGTAATGTTTTCAGTTAGAATTCGAGCAAGCGAATTCGCCTAGTAGAGATCCGCTTTTACACTAAGCCATAGATATGACTAGGCCAAAAATTTCGCGCGATAGCCAAAAGAAGACATTCAATTGGTAGAAATTGACATCACATGACGAGTGATTTCTTTTGGCTTTCGCGCGGAATTTTTTGTTGAATACGTAACGCTCTCTTGCGCAGTTTCATTTGTGTTGAATATATAACGCAACCTCGAACCCAGAGCTTCTTAGACATCAAGAGAGAAGAAGGCTTGGGACCGAGGTTCTATATAACGCCCTTCTGTGAAGTTTCATTTTGTTGTATACAAAACGCCTTTCTATGCAGTTTTGTTTTTATTGAATTTCTTCATGTACGTTTTTTTTTATAAGAAACTTTCTAATAAGTGCAACTTTATAAACAGTTCTGAATTGCGTTCGAAAAATAAGAAACACAATTTGCAAACGGTAAGAAACAACAATATATCTTTTTCGAGATTTTAACCTCTAAAACGAATGTCTCTTATTGGAGAAAAAAAGATTTCCTTAGTTGTCACACAAACAGCAATATGTTAAACGTTTGCAAATTTCAGTTCTGTGTTTCTTTTTCTTTTTTTTTTTTACCTAAATTCAGAAATATTATAAAGTTAGTTCTTATAAAAAATAATATACAGTACAATCCCGTTAACTCGGACACTCAGGGGGGGACAGGAAATTCATCCGACTTAACGAATGTCCGAGACATCCGGAGTCTTGATAACTCGGACTTTCTTGAAAAGTACGACTTATCGGGATTTTTGGTGAAAACCGTTTGTTTAGGAATGTTGGGTTTACGAGAAACTGCAGCACAGCTTTCGCCTTTCTCGATTTCTTTTAAAATTTCATACTTTTCAACAATCGTACGC
>JAULBZ010002839.1:0-17788 GCA_032360805.1 Neoturris breviconis | reverse complement strand
GAGAATCAAACTTGTTACAGATTGAGTTAATGTTCAGGTTACCTATGACAATTTTGTCATGGTTTTTTATTTTTAAGTTTTTCAAAATGTTCAGAGCGGTATCAGAGTTTTGTTCCCCAGAAGGGATACTAACATATGTAGGTTTTGTAGAATGCGTAAATGACTTTTGATCCCCTGAAGTTACAGAATCTTTTGAATATGATGGTCCTTTTGAATATGATGGTCCTTTGTTAGTGTCAGTACTTGATGATGAAGGAGAACCTATGGAACTGATATCATTTGGCAAACCCAATAAAACATTCACAGAGCCAGGGAGCCAATAGATACTGGTTACTGGTTACTGGTTACTGGTTGTTTCTTTGTTTGTGATTATATCGTGGACAAATGACAATTGCTCGAAGAACTTGCACCTCGGTAAAGTTTTGCCTGCAGCGCCTTATCTGGACATCTTTTCTCTCTTAATTATGCAGCGTTTCAAATGGTCTCGTAAATATTTTCATTGTGCTTTATTTTTTATAAAAATTGGTATGCGACCAAATTTGATGGTGCTGATTTTAAATCTGTTATTCATTTTCCAAAAATTCGGATTAAAAATACCTTATTTGGCCAAATTTAGGCCAAATATTAAAAGTACTTTGTTTTTGATGAAAATTGGTGTGCGACCAAAATTGATGTTGCTGATTTCAAATCTGTTATTCATTTTTAAAATTCGGACTAAAAATACCTTTTTTGGCCCAATTTAGACCAAATATTTAAAGTGCTTTGTTTTTGATAAAAATTGGTAAGCCATCAAATTTGATGGTGCTGATTTCAGATCTGTTATTCATTTTTTTAAAATCCGAATCAAAACTACGTTTTTGAGCCAATTTAGGCCAGAAATTATAAGTGCTTTGTTTTTCATAAAATTGTTATGTGACCAAATTTGTTGGTGCTAATTTCAAATCTGTTATCCATTTTTTAAAATTCGTTTGACATTTTCAGATTTGGCAAGAGACCATACCCTGATCACGCCCTTTAACGTCACTCAAATAAGGAAAACCAACTTTCGATGGAACTTTGAGTTTAAGAAAACATTCAAATTTTACCGAAGGAGTTCGGAAATAAAACTTAGGAAACATTCTGTTGATAACACTCTATCGTTTGACATTCTCAGATTTGACAAAACACCACATCCCTACCACGCCCTATGACGTCATCACTCAAAGGAAGAAAACATACTTCCGATAGGACTTTTGGTATAAAAGTTTGGAAAAACACCCATGGGGTGTCATTCTCTCGGTTGAAATTTTCAAATTTGGGGAGAAAAACTACACTCTGACCACGCCCAATGTCGTTCTCGCCAATATAAAGGAAGCATACTTCTTAGTTTTAACGTAACGTTTAAACTGTCTTGATTCTGCTCCAGATCCAATTGACTCATTGTCTTTAATTCTATAATTGCTGTTCCAAATGGGTGGTGACTCCACTTGTAGACTGCTAAGTTTCGTAGCCCGACATAAGGTATTTCTCCAATATGTACGATTCAAAAGCGTTTTTTATGTTATCAGAAGACATCTTAAAATATTTAACTCTCACTTCTTTCTACTATTGTACAAAACCTTTTTTAAAAATAAATTTCATTTATTCGCCATTTGTTGTATTCAATTTTGGTGCCAGTGGAAGTGTTGACAGGAAGTACCAGTAACTTAAGGATTGCGGAGCGTGGGTATACCACTATATTCGCAAGCGAAATTTTAAGACAGGCAAGTCGGCAGAGGAATACAGGCAAAAGGCAAGAACGTACTGAGAGATAGGCATAGAAAGCAACAGAACCAAGGCACCAGATAAAGACCATAGGCAAAGGAAAAATACCGGCAGAAGAAAGACACAGGCATATGAACAACGGAAAGGCATCAGAACCAAAGGCACTAGTTAAGGAAAGATCCCCGGCAGAGGGAAACAAGGAAAGGAAAGGCAACAGAGCCCAAGGCACCAGACAAGGACCACATGCAAGCGGCAAAGGAAAGAACCCCAACAGAGTAGCAACGGTGCAAGAAGAATTTAGTCCCTTGGCATAGAAATTAACAGTATGAATTAGGTGTTTAGGGTCTCTTTATATGGAGCCCAATGTATGAAACACTCATATTTTGTGTCGCCTATTGGATATCTCGGATAAAGAAAGCAATACATCGGTTAGAATGATGAGACAGAACATCGCTTCAGCGGGTTATATTGGCTGAGTGCTACATTGGGCTCCATATAAAGAGGCCCTAAGTCAACGTTATTATCATCATCATCTGAAGAAGATTGAGGTTTTTTGTAATACGTTATATATTATAGAAATATCGATCAACTGTATTGTATCTGTAACTGTATCTCTTTTAAATAAAATTTATAAAAAACAATGTAAGAATATAAATGTACATTTCGTCCGTGCAAAACTATTATAGTATTTTTATTTGAATGGTTTAAAACATTTATTTGTCAAGAATATTTCTATCAAAAAGAAATCGTGTTTAATGACACGAGTATTATTATTATAATAATAATAAAGTATATAGTATATATATATAGTATATTGTAGTCAACAATGTATTATTCCAAATTTCAAGTCCGTACACCCTTGGGAACTGTGGATAATCGGGTCAAGCCGTTGATACTCTGGTCGACCTGATTATAAACAGCTCGACCCGTTTATAAACCGGCTAATTCGTTGGTAATTGGGTCGACCCGTTTATAAACCGGCCGCGTTGATAATCGGATCAGAACATTATCGCCATCTACAACCCCTCGCGTAAATTATGAGATATTTTTGAATTATAGCAAGCAATACACACCGCAGGAAAAACGCAAGTGTTGAAAATGACTACTAGAAGTCCCCTGAGATTTATCTCAGAGATTTATCTTGTAGACTTTAGACTTTTTACAAACTCGACAAATTTTGTTGTTTCTAGCAGCCTAGTACCCAGGCTCTTGGTACAAAGGCGAATTTCCGTGCAGTCTGTCTTGCTAATCGAAATTTAAGTCTTTTTGCTTAATTTGGAATTGGGAATTTTTGCACAAATTTCACCTTGTCTCAAATATTTACGTGAGGGGTTGTAGAGGCGATCGTATGATTTTTAAAAACTGCTATTTATTTATTTATTTATAGAATTTTTTAACCTAGACCTTGTTTGTAGGTTACTTGATTAGTTTTTACTTGTTTTTACGAACTGAGATCAGATCACCTGTGACAAAGTCAACAAAACAAATGTAATGATTTATTCCGTAAGGATGGTAGTGCGCCTGGAGTCAGAACATAACACTGAATGATATTGAACAATTTCACATCCAGTCCTTTCGTTTTCCTTATCTCTCCCAGCATACAACAGGGAAACCAACTAGGTTTTGCCTCAAAATACATCTAGCTAAATATAGTTAGCATCCAAGAAAGGAAAGTACATCTTTTTAACTTCAACTATAGATGAAAGAAACAACTAGATGGCTGTAGTAGGGTACTGCAGCGTAGATGAGGCTATCTAGCTAGCCAGCAGTAGCTAAGCTAGGTAGTTCAATCTAGCATGGCACATCAACACTCAGGAATCATTACCTCACAGAAACACCAGTTTGGTCAAGTACTGACCTTAAGACTGTGTGAGAAAAATAATAAACAGTGTGAAGAAAGATAAAAGATATCATTACTTTTTCTCTGTACTGTACTTCTCCACTCCTGAACTCTTGCATTTTCCCTCACCGGTCGTTTCTATCGAGTCAAGGATAATTTTGGTTCTTAATCTATTGCTACTCTTGTACGCACGACACTGTGCGCCTACGCTCTGTGTGGACAATTATTCGTTGAACTTTTACGCTTACACATTTATAGAATTTGATCCTTTTCACAATATCACAAAACTTTAAACAGCCATAACTCACCTATTATTATTTATGTTATTTTTTATTTTTCTAACGAAATTCTTTGGACCAGGGGAGCATTGATGACGTCAAAACAGATGGTCAAGAGATAAAAAAATACCACCTAGTTTCACATTTTATTTCAAGATATCGATATTGTTTTCCAAACATAAAAAACTAATAAAAGAGCATACGAACTGCGTAAACCCATGGAGGTCATCCTGAAAACTAAGCGAGCAAAATAAACTTATCTGCCATGTAAACGAACGTAAAATGCATGCTTTTGATGAGAGCTAGTGTAATTACGCTTTTTAGGCTGTATTAAAAGCATTAAAAACTTCATAGTTCGGAAAAATTAAATATTAAAACTTTCTTCCATTACACGTTTTCAGGGTGACAGGATTGCTTATGAGTTCGTATGGCCTTTAATATTATTTTTCATGAAACAATGAAAGCAAAGCGCTCGTTGCTCAAAGTAGAACTTGTTACTTCACAAAAAGGAAGTTATTGCATTGTAAGATCTACTTTGGGCAACGGACGCCTCGTTTTCATTGAAATACCTAAGCACGATGCACGTACTGTTTTTCAGCGAAATAAACAATCACATGGTGGTGAAATATGTCGAGAACAAGTACCTGTAAAATGAGATTTTATATCTTTTAGTAAATGCTCGTAGGCAGATATCATGTGACTACTTTTCCATTATTCTTACGACATTATGTAATGCACAATTAGCCATTAGTGTAGATGTCCATTTTTTTATATAAAGCTGATGTTACAATACTGACAGCAGTATTGAATAGTGTATATAAAATATTTTAGATTAAACTTACGAATTTAAAATGTATCCAACGCTAAGACTGACAGGAAGTGTAATAATTACAATTAAGAGTTTCTCTTGCGATAAATCACATGTTTTAACGAGATGATGGTGTAGACACCTTGTGATGAACGAATAAATACTTAAAATGATTAAACACGATTAATGTCATACAAGAAGACTTGTAAAGATGATAGTTTTTAAAACATTACTATGCCGGCACGCGACGTGTGATCAATGTCGAGAAGACAACGTCAACTCTAGATATTTCGTCTTAAAGGACGGTCACACATAGTTACGTTATTTTCATAGACATTCTTTTGTTCTTTTGTTTCAAGAAGTAATTATAATAAAAATTATTCTTTCGCTTGAATTCTGAATGAAGCCATTCCATTAGTTAAAAGTGACTTCATCTGTCAGGTGACACCGCTTTCAACCAATGTAATGGCTTCATTTAGAATTCGCCCATATGTAAATATTATAGAAATATCGCATGAACTACAGGAGGGCACGACCGTCAAAGAATAGCTAAAAGTCTAGATTATGCCGGGGTTCCATTGAGGAACCTCTCTTAAGGAAATGTCACCTAAATTGCAAAGCGTCAGTTTTACATAATTTACCTCCAATTTTAGTATATACGAATAAAACCAAAGGATTGATATCGAGCATCTTTCGGCTGGCTAATATATATATCAAATAGCCTGTGAAAGGGTTCAAATGTAATATCCTAAACATATATTTTCAGGCTAAACTACTGACACTAGATACATGTCATCACAATGTTGCGCATGATAACCTAAATCCTTTTGTAAACACCTAACGAGTTTAAAATGTAAAATTATTGGTAGAATGACATCGTGCTTGATATCATACCGGATATATAATTAATAAATAATTATTGTCAAAAAATATTGCCACAATAAAAAACCATATCGTCCACGGAAGATTAATTTGTTTTACGTGACTGTGATTTCTTTTGATCCTGAGTGATACTCCTAGTCTCATCATGCAGCTTTTATCATCTACGTATCCAAACTAGCGGATCGCGATTTCTAAATGAAGCCATTAGATTGGTTGAAAGTGACGTCACCAGTCATTTAGAATTCACCTAATGGAGGTCCGCCTTTACCATAATTGGCTATAACACGTGGTAGTTTGTTCATGCTATGCAAATTATAAACTGAGTGTATAAATATATTGAACACCATCAAACCGTCTTAAATTTAAAATTTATAGAGATAAGTGCTGAATCAACGATCTTTTCTTCACAAGATCGTCCCGTAACAGACTGTTTGTTCTTGAAACAAAATGTTAAAAACTACCATGTCTTGTAAAATGACAGTAATCTGCTATAAGAATATAAGCTGGCAGTTAATAGAATATGTAGGCGATGTGATCTCGTCATGTTACGTCTATCAGAGAGTGTCTCCACTGCTTATCATATAAAGCAATGATGTGATCAGACACATACTAAGGTGTTATGCTTAGTAAATGGTTGTTATGCTTAATCCTATTTACTCGAAACTTTTGTGAGGGTAAAGGGCATGGATCATTTGATTGTAATGACTATATAAGATACAAAAACATATCGCTTTCTGTAACACTCTAAATACCTCGATGACTGTTCGGCGATGTATCATGGATATAATTTAAATTAACATAATCTTGCAGACACACGACGTCGGAACAACGTCCAAATTCGACGTTGTTCCGACGTTGTTCTGACGTCATGTGTCCATTGGGTAAGTTTACGTTACAGCAGGAACCTAATCTACAATTTGTACCAGAGAGATATTTCTTTGTTATTGAATTGAATTTTGTTTGGAATTGGATAGGTGAACTCATTCATATCTCCTAAAGATTCAGGCTATTGAATTTCCAAATCAGACCAAGAACAGCAGAATAAAGAAAAACATTGAAAGGCAGAAACATAATTACTCATTACAGAAATTTCTCATGTGAGAATTACAGTGCTAATCTAAGCGCTGACTCTAAGGGATACAGATACTTCTGGTACCACATAGAAAGTTTGCATGAGTTGTGTCTTATGAGTTTGAACTCACACCACACACCAATCTTGCTGGCTGCAGAACTTCATATGTGGTATATTGTACCAGAAGTATCTGTGTTTCACTTTGTGGATAAACGAACATAATCTGGTTCTGCAGCCAGCAGGAACGGAGTTTGGTGTGAGTTCAAACCTCTCTAAGCTATAATTACTCATCATGTACTATCATGACGTCATAGAAGTTTGTCTTTATTAAATTAATTACTATCAATTCCAATTTCCTTGTTTCGTTATTAATGGCAATTAATGAAAATATTGCCCACGTATAGCGCAAAGTTGAATTTAATATCCTCGCTCTAGTTCCAAACTTTTCAAGCACATGTGATGTTTACTGCGGGCTTTGAACAAGGTTTTGCCCATTGGATAGGAATGGATATATTATTATACAGATTTAATATTGTTATTTCTAAATGTTTATTTTGAACTTTCGTTATTTTAAACGAACTTTAAGTCACTTGCAGTTTTTCAACAATTAATTACAAATTCCTTTTTTAGTGAGATGAATCTTAAATAGACCTGTTCGCATATACATGAAAGCGAGGCGTTGGCTTCTCAATGTAGAACTTAATGCAATGTAATAACTTCCTTTTTGTGTATTGCAGTACACAAAAAGGAAGTTATTGCATTGTATCAAATTCTACATTGAGCAGCCAACGCCTCGTTTTCATGTGAATAGGTTTATTATCAAATTTTCGGTCTGAAAATTCCGAATGTGAACAATTGTTAGTAAATATTTTCGTGTGGGACAATGGTTGATAAAGTTTGTAAAAGTTTGCGGGCACTTACGGCCATCACCTTCTCCCACAGGAGTGAATAGTGTTAAAGACACTAAATTCAGCATGATTTATTCCCTTTAAATTTCATTTATGAGACGATTCTTGAGTAACTTTATTTGATCCAAGTTTTGTTTTTATGAGAAACTTAAGATTTGAGCGAGTTTCTTACTTTTCTAAATTTTAGAACTCAAGTTTTTCTTTGTTTCTTAAATTATCAAAGTGAAAACTGTATGTACTACCAATAGATATCAAATCTTATAAAAGATACAAAATGCAATGGTTCGTTTGACAAATTCTGTTTTTTGTGACCACTAAAGAACTGTTTTTGACCCAAATAAAAGACGTTCATCTGTTTTAGAGGTTAAAAACTCGAAATAAATATATGATGGTTTCTTACCGTTTGCAAATTTTAATTCTGTGTTTCTTATTTTTTGACCTAAATTCAGAACTGTTTCTTATAAAGCTATTTCTTATATAAAAAAAAAATACGTGTAATCTTATCAATTTCATGTCTTAAGACAGATATCTTCACTAGGGGAATGCGTTCCCGCGAATTCTAAATGAAGCCATTATATTGGTTGAAAGCGACGTCACTTGTTAGGCGAAGATAGTGAAGATACGCTTCAAACCGTTCCAATATTATAATTATCTATTCTTTTAGACTGAAACAGACCATAAATCACAAAATTGTTGATTTATGGTCACCTCATATGGTGAAGATTTTAACCACATTCACCAAATACAATTTCCAAGTTGTTTTTATAATAACTTTGTTAATATATCCTTTGTCTCGGAAACCTAAGAATTCATGACACAATGTCAAAGGTTAAAGGTCTTACGATAATATAGAAAATGCTTTGTTATTGCTTAAAATTGCACAGTTTGGTCAATATAAGTAGGTCATCTCGAACTTAATCACTTTAAAACGGAATGATTAGACCAACATTTTAAATACAATCTTAAGAATAGTTCCCAGGCTTTCTGTATGACTTTTTAAATGTCAAAACATCCATGTTTCCCTTTTTTTTATCAAAAACTAACATTATATATCAACGGAAAACTAAAGGAATAAACTTTCCAAATATGGAATTATTTTTTTTGGATTTTTTTGCGGGTGGAAAGAAAAATGAATTTCTTTTTGTATTTAAATATCCTCTCTCAAAAATATTTCTCGTTTTTCAAAAAAAATGACGCCATCGTGGTCAGCATATATTAATCTGAAAAATCGTATCATGGTTTACTATTTACATTAAGTCAATCCCCGTTATTTTCATTTTAGTTTTAAAAAAATTATTTATTTTTTTACTCATCTTCAGGAAGTTCGAAAATAAATTTTAAAAGGAAATTAGTGTTGAAAATTAAGTATTTTATTCCTAGATACGAGCGTTTTAATATTTCAACTCTTATATATAAATAATAATTACTACAAAAGGTTTGATCTTTCAGAATAATTTGCATAGTGTCTGTATTGTTATTTATTTTAAGCCAAAAAGGATCATTCTTAATTTTCTCTAGTTTCAGTCGGAATATGAAAAAAAAAAACTAAAATATAGATCAGATATATTTTTTAAAGCATATTTAAAAAATATATAAAAAAGTTTTTTTGAAAATTTTATTTAAAAAACCTGGGAACTATCCTTAAATTCTGTCACGATGTTCAAAATGATTCGTGAAAAGGTCAGTAGAAGGAATTAAATTACAAATAAACTGATTTTAATTAGCATATACTTTTCTTCAAAATACATTAAATAAAATAGAGAAAAATCTGTTGTTCACTTTAAACTGGTGATAATGTCTTGGAATTCAAAGAGGAAATCCTAGACTACATACATCCGATTCATTAGGGACTTGAAACTACTTTTATTTGCATGCTGCTGTTGATGTAACAATGTTGCATGATGCTGTTGATGCTACACATAATGCGTTTCTTTATATCCATGTAGGTGGAGCCGTTTCAGCCGTACTTATGTGTGGATCCGTATAGTTCCTTGCACGAACTTTGCATTGCCACGTAGCTACTGGGAACAATAACCCAGCCGGCAAAAACATGTTCAAGGTCAGCAAAATAACAACGTTATTTTGCTCACTTCGAACTTGTTCACGTTGTGGTTTATGTACGGATAATCGGCAGATAATCGGCAGCAAATTCAAAAAGTAAGTAAGTTGGCCACCCAAAGGCTCCTCTTTCATTAGCTTTTACCACGAGGGTAGGGGAGGGCGCCACTCCTTTTCCAGATCAAGTTGACCTAAAAAATTCAGAACATTATTTTGATTTGTTTTTACCACACGAATACTTGGGTGAAGGTCGATTAATTATACCATATCGACTTCATATATATGCGGTCGATTTGTAATTAAAGCTCAATCACAAATATATATTAAACAAACATTAAATGTTTGTCTGAATTCTTTAAGTTTTTCGGACTATCACAAAGTGATGCTAAAATATATAAAAGGAATACCGTAGTCATCAAGGATAATTATTCTAATACGATAAACAATCATAAAAACAAATGATATATGGATAGACTAGAATCATAAATATTATACTTCTTTCGAATTTAGTTGTAATTGGCTGTGCTTCTACAAAGCTCATGGTTTCGATGTATTTAATTGAACCATGTAATGTTATCGAACTGATGTATTTGACTTGTAACTGGACCGATATCTTAGGATATAAACGTTATGGCACCTAACAGGTGACGTCACTTTCAACCAATGAAATGGTTTCATTTAGAATTTGCGCGAAAGAATTCGCCTAGTGGAGATCCGCCTAAAGAACCGATTCCTCCTCTCCCTGTGAGATAATCTTATATTATCTATACCTCTCACAGTACTAAATACTGCCGAATACATTATCGTATATTCCCCTTATATGAACCGTGAATTGCCTTATATAGTAATACATAGTCCATATACGAGAATATACGGGGCCGTTTTCGGCAGTCTTTCACCCTGTTTCTGGTTAAATTATTTTAGTTACTGAAAGAGTATAACTTTTATTTACTTTTATAATTATACCTACAAACAAAAAATGACGTTATTGAATTCCTGTGTTTTCCTGTTTAAAGTTAAAGTTTCCTGAAGGATATAACGTTATGCGCGTTTGTGTTTGTGCTAGAGTCAAGCTATGGATGTAGCTACCAAGTCAATCATAAAATAAATTGCTATGATGACAACAATTTTATAATATAGGGTTGCTTTTATTTATTTTTTGTTTAAGGGTCCGTATCATAATCATAAGAAACATATTCTTTACCAAAAGCAACAGTAACTTGACCCGCTCCTACATATGTTGATTTAACTGTACTTTTTGTTCTTTTCTAACAAGAGCTTTATGCTTGACGTATGCGATTATGTGACATTGTGTCAAGTCTAGCACATTTATAAATCTGATTATGCGATAATGCGCCAATTCAGATTAACATTCGTCTGATCACTGATTCCATCCTTTTCGAATGTACACGAAATGTCTGACGCTAGTTTTATGACATTTCCCAGCCGGCAAAAACCTGCTCAAAGTCAGCAAAATAAAGTTAGAACAACTTTATAAGAACGTTGTTCTAACGTTATTTTTCTGACTTTGAACAGGTTTTTGCCGGCTGGGTTGTTACTCACGAAAGAGAGAACAGAGTTATGTCAAGTAGCCTACAAGGGATTCTTTAGTATTATAAAGGAAGCATTCTGCTCAAAAAGGAGATTATTGCATCGCACCAAGTTACAGTGCAATAACTTCCTTTGTGTGCAGTGACTAAAGTCACTTGCATTGTAATACGTTCTACTCTTAACAACGAACGCCTCGTTTTCATTGTTTTATGAATAGGTCTAAATACTCTCCTCTGTAAATTTTAAACAATCTCTGTTACGACATAATTTGTAGTAACCCCGCTATATATAGTTACCTCCGCTATATGTCGTAAACACTAGTTAGTAAAACTTCACTACATGCAGTAAACATCCACAGTAAAAGAAGCATGTTTCTTTTTTATTGAATGTTTATTTTTATATGTATTTACTTTTTTTCTATAGTCTCATATATTATCTATATATACGGAAATACGAACGATCGTATTATAAGAGTAGAAAAACAAAGACCTGTGCGATGCACACCACAAGTAAAGCAAACAAGAAAAACGCAACTTAAGCGATTTCTTTTCGCTTCATTGACCGTACTCAAAAAATATTTTAGATCATTAATCACCACCTGACCAAATAAACTTGATACTACAGTGGGTAGATTTAAAGCTGACTGAAATATATTCAATAACTTAGTGTTTACTTACAAAAATCGGAAAATTTCATACATGGGCAGCAGATTCGTAATCCATCGAAGTAAAGTAGGTACCAAGTCGGGTAAAAAATGAGTAAATGAGTAAAAAATTGATTAAGATAAAGCTGAGCATAAGATATAGTAGATCCTATATAGAAATATTTTACCATTAGCATTGGTTTACTTCATAGCGGGAGTTACAGTATGCGTTGACCCTTGCTATATATAGCGTTACTAACATTTAGCATCGATGTTTACTACTTATAGCGGAGTTACCATATATAGTGTTGAAAATGTAGTACATATAGCGGAGTTACTATATATATAGTGTTAAAGATTTACTACATATAGCGGAGTTACTACATATAGTGTTAAACATTTACTATATATAGCGGAGTTACTATATATATAGTGTTGAAGATTTACTACATATAGCGGAGTTACTACATATAGTGTTAAACATTTACTATATATAGCGGAGCTGCTACATATGTCAGAGTAACTTTACTACAGGTTACGACGTAACAATCCATTTACATGTGAACTTCCGATATAAATGTGTCATAATTATAAGGAAGTACTTTCTAATCTTGTTTTTGCAATACCTTCCTGGATCAATCATGCAACCATATTTGATTGTTCCGGTATTTAATCACTCCAGACATGGGATATTATATCACTCTTCTACGTGTGTGCAAACTCCAAAACAATATAATTATTCATAATCGTTTCTTTTGATCGATCCATTATTTTCCAAATG
The DNA here is from genome assembly GCA_032360805.1 of Neoturris breviconis. Classification (NCBI taxonomy): domain Eukaryota; kingdom Metazoa; phylum Cnidaria; class Hydrozoa; order Anthoathecata; family Pandeidae; genus Neoturris; species Neoturris breviconis. The sequence goes on along the minus strand of JAULBZ010002839.1, from coordinate 5,224 downwards.
ATCAATCATTTAATTACGCACTTCGATGTTAGAATTAAAGACTGGTTAGCAATATACGATATAATATGAAGTCGCAGGAAACCTTAAAATTCAGACTTGCACAATTCCGGAATAGATCGTGGTATATAAAGTACGTACAGCAGCACATGTACAGTGATTGATTAAGAGACTTAATATTAAGTTGTCAGTCTCTTAGTTGTCTATTTCTGAAGGTGACATTACAATATTATAGATTGAAGAGCTGACGAACATTTTGACAGTAATCAGTACATAATAGCTTGAGAACGGATTACATTGAGTTACAAAGACTTATATGAAACTTTAGAAATTTTTGTGTCTCAAACAGTTTGTTTAACCAGTAGGTTATATTCATTCATTGCAAAAAGATGCCACGACCAAGGAAGAATTCATATTGTGGAGAAAAACCACCTTTCAGTTATGTTGCACTAAGTACAATGGCTATTGAAAGTTCACCAAAGAAAATGATGACACTGAATCAAATTTATCAATTTATCATGGACAATTTTCCATTTTATAAAGACAATAGCATAAGGTGGCAAAATTCATTACGTCATAATTTATCATTCAATGACTGCTTCGTTAAAGTTTCAAATGCATCTGTTGATGGACGAAAAGGAAATTATTGGACATTACATAAAAAGAGTACACAAATGTTTAATGATGGCAGTTATTTAAGACGAAAGAGAAGATTCCATTCCGATTCAAGTGTGGAAGAAACCATCAGTGAATATTCTGATGAAGGATTGCAAAACAAAAGAATTAAAATAAGTAACATTCAAAAGTACCAATATAAATCATGCAAAAGTAAATCGTCCAATTATAACTCGTCCGAGTATAACTCGTCCAAATGTACAGCTTTTACCATTGAAAACATTTTAAAGAAAGACGAGCCTTTAAAACAAATGAAGACACAGCAGCTAGATTCTAACAATCTTAATAACTATTCTGTACCAAAGGAGAGGATCAACACAAGGCAAGATATGTTCCCAAACAATTCCAGTGAACACATAAACGTTCATACTTCACGTATTTACAAACCAACTCTAACAACATCTCGTTTTTATTACCAGAACACTCCAGATTTGTTTGAAAAGTTGGATTTACCTGCATATTCATATGGTATTGCTAATAGTGAATTTCAATCGATTTTAAACACTTCGCGGAATATAAACGTTAGATTTTATAACTCTATATAACACGAGATGTACCAAATGTTTACAAACATCTTTGGTGTGTGGATATTGAAATATACTTCTATTTATGATATATACAAATTTCTGACTCACCTTCATCTGTTTTATTAAAAATATTTATTTACCACAAATTAATACTTACATCGAAACACACCCTAACAAGTCTGATAATATTTTATCTGACGCCCATATGTTCGACTGAGACTGACTTAATTTGGACTTAGAAACAGAAAGGAAAGGAAACATTCACTGAATACTATGTTAACCCTTCATTAGTATGAGGTGGACACCCTGAATTTTTAAATTATGCTGTGAAAGTAACATAACAAAAATTATTATTCAGGAGGTTATTTCTTACATATTTTAAAAATCATACTTTTGTGACTTTTTGCCCCCTGAATCTTCTAATACATTCACATGAATTAAAAAATTTCCGGGGGTACCCCATTATACTAACGAAGGGTTAAACATAAATAGTTATTCACCTTATTATAGTCATTATCATTTCCTGTTTCTTTATATCAATATTTTGAGGTTTAGCAAACAGTTGAATCTGTGGGTTCTGATCTAATGTTTAGTTTTCAATGAAACTTGACAAAATGTTAGAACAATCTATTGTGTATAAATTAGAAGAAACCTTATGACAAAAGTATGTCATATGATCAATTTGTGACGCCATAAATAAATAAATGGTTCAAAATTCGCGCAGAAAAATGACTATCAATGTTTATTTCATAAAAAATATTTTAATGAAGTTTAAAACGAAAGTATAGATGTAAGTATATCATGTAAATAACAGTGGACGTGTTATATATACCATATTGTTTAAAGGATATGAGAAAATGAGTTTGGTCAGTGGTTTTCGTTTAACTTTTCATCCATTTTAAACAAATTATATTTATTTACTTTGTATTGTTTGAGCTAAACTGTTAGTTGCTTCTTAAAAAACAACAACAAAACAAATTAGAAGCCTGTACATAAAGAAATACAAAATTTAGGCAGCCTTTACATGGACCTGTAACGCCGTCAAATGTAGTAACGTCGATATCTGTAGTAAACGTAGATAAATGTAGTAAAACCCGTTGACATCTGTAGTAAACATTGACAAATGTAATAATATCTGTAGTAACGGCAAACGTAGTAACACCCGTCGACAAATGTAGTAACGTTGACAAATGTAGTAAATTCTTTAACTGACGATAACTGTAGTAAGTCATTATTTGTTTAGGGAAAGTGTATTAAATTTCATTCCTTTGTCATAACTTTTGAATGAATGACTAGAAATGTTAGGTATTTTACTATGTTTTATCAGGGAGCATTTTTAAATATTTTTTTTCGTAACTAAGGATTATTTACCCTTAGCAGCCAAATATTTGACCAATGGGAAAAAGACCCCTAGAAAATAGGAAGTGGGAAACCGGCTTTTGCCATCTGAGCAAATTTTGTGATTGTTAAAAAACACATATGAGCAAATACTCGTTCAAAGTCTACAGTAAAGCCGGTGTAAATAAAGTTTATTAAAAAGATATTACTTTATAGTGTCTTCTTGTTCTATTTAAATTCAATAATAATAAGTCAAATGTATCTAGACATAAAATAACTTTTTAATTTCCCACTCTCCTTCGTTCAACTTTGATAACACTCTCGAGTATAATAATAAGTACAAGGCGAACATTCTTTACATCTTTGCAGATTTCCACTGTCGACTTGTGTTATAAAAGAAGGGAAGGATGCGTACTGTATGTGGATTGTGATTGAAATTAAGGTTTCAATTAAGGTTCTTAGTAATTTTTCTTTTGTTGCTGTTTGTTATTGCTTCGATTGTTTCACTCAGCCTTGTACGTTATCAGCAATTGATGACATTTATGAAATAATGGTAAAAATGTTATCAAACAAATCAAATCAAATGACTCATTTTCAACTTTTTAACTAACTTGGCCCAAATTAGCCCAAAGAATTGTTTTAGAATGGAACTTAAAAACATTGAGACCCTTAAGTTCGAAATCAGCACCCTCAAAATACTACAACTGGAAACTTTCAAGTCAAATTTTAATGTTTTGTCCAAATTGACCTATTGTATGTATTTTTGGAATAAAATTTGAAAAAATGATCCAAATTCGAAATCAGTACTCTTAAAATAATAAAACTGGAAACTTTCAAGTTAAAGGAACCGTTTTCAATATTTTGCCCAAATTGACCTAAATTAGCTCAAAAAATCTATTTTTGGAATATGACCCCTAAATTCGAAATCAGCATCCTAAAAAATAAGGAAACTGGAAACTTCCAAGTCAAACGGAAGATTTCAAATATTTTCCTAAATTGGCCCTATTTTAGTCCCAAAATCTATTTTTAGAACGTAGTTTTAAAAAAACGTGCAGTAACCAACAAATGTTTGACACCTTCGATCATATTATATGCTAAAAAGGGATTGCATATTTTCAACTCTGCTAAATATTTGTTATGTGTAACCAAAAAGCAATAACAATATAATTACACATAAACTGTAACATAAATACTATACCGATGTCTGATATTCAGTGGGTACTCGACGTCGAATCAACATTAAAACGACGTTGTTCTGGTGTCGATTAGACGTCGAGTGTCTGCAAGAAAAGTATCAAGTAGAAATATTTCTTAGGAAGAAATTAGGTGACTTTTTCTAATATTTTATTACGAATTATGAGCAAATAAAATTGCTGCGGGCTATTCGTTACACTTTACATCTTATTGTGTCACATAAGGAAAGTATATGATGTTCTACGAGGTATATTCACTCTTGACGTTCGGCAGATACATTTCGTTTCAATTTTCTCTGTTGGCGTGTGTTATCCGATCTTCTTGAAGTATGTCAAAGTGGCGCCTATTCACATTTGGCAGATGACGTCGCATCAAAGTCGAAACAACGTCACAATATCGTCGCTTTATCTCTTTTGGCGTGTTCAACTGATGCCTCAATAACTATGGCTATTATTATATATCAATATTAATATTTTACTTAATTATTTCTTTAACCCCTGATCGAGTATATCATTTCCTAACTAATGATGAACTTATGACGTACGTGTAAAAACACACAATGTCACAATAGAGGAAATTATTAAATGTAGATCCGTTAATGATCGGCTTTTTATGTGTATTATAAACATTCATGTAGCATGATTCATTGAATATATTTCCTATAATACAGTTCCGGTTATTTACTTATATGGACGGTGTATTGTCATAGTTATATTAGTAATACATAGTCTGTCGACACGTGACGTTTTGACGTCAAAAGAACGTATACAAATTAAAGAACGATATTTCTATTCCGAAACCACATTTTGTTTTCAAAGAAATTCATTCGAACACATGCACGTAAAACATGACGAGACAGCTGTAATCCACTAACTAAAACGTACAGTCTTATAATTTAAATTCAATCCAGAATAGAAAGCATTTTAAATTAAATGTTAATATTATTCCAACAAGGATACTTTGACTAGAGATTAATCTCTGTAAAAAGCTACGGCAATTTTTTTCCACTGGATATAAACATTTACAACTGAATGATTGTGTGTATGTGCTTTATGTTATTGTAAAATAATAATAATAATAATAGTAATATTTTAGTAATCACGAATGTTCGAAGTAATGTTTGCGAGTTCCATGTCGGTTAAATTATGTTCTTTCTTATGTGATCTGGATCCTCGAACACACAACAACATCGATTTTAACAACGAAAACGATATCTTTGTTTGTATGAAATATGTTGACACTGCTATTGATGTGTTTCTTTTATCTGCAATCATTTCCAACAATCGTTTGTAAAAGGCTTGGCATTCACGTGCCATCCCACCGTTCGCTGCAAACACCAATGGTGTGAATGTTTCGTTCTCCACTTACAATACACGTTCATTGTACTTTTTCTTCTTCTCATCCTCGTTTCGCTTGGCATTTCTTTAGCTCCAGACCCCTGTATCTCTGAGCGTTTAGGTCAAAGACCCGTACATCCATAAATACTCGTTGAC
>JAULBZ010002838.1:0-17791 GCA_032360805.1 Neoturris breviconis | reverse complement strand
GTAGTTGGGTGAATAATGAAAGAAAGGGTGGGCGTAGTTGGGTGAATAATGAAAGAAAGGGTGGGCGTAGTTGGGTGAATAATGAAAGAAAGGGTGGGCGTAGTTGGGTGAATAATGAAAGAAAGGGTGGGCGTAGTTGGGTGAATAATGAAAGAAAGGGTGGGCGTAGTTGGGTGGGTCATGAAAAGAGGCTAACCTATTTTGTGTTATAATTTATATTTTATACACCTATAAATATAATTTAATTATTTACAGTAATCTTGTCTTTAAGTCTTCTTTTCTTCTGCCAAAAATATCAACCTATTCCTCAGGGCTTCTTGGTTGTTTTGGGGAAAAAATCAAGAAGCACTGGGACGAGGTTGCCAATGTATTTCACGCCCTGATAATATATTTCTGCATGTAGAGAAGACTTCTTGGCAACGAAGTTAGAATTGACAGTTTGGAAGTCTACAGAATATGATCTCCTATAGACCTATTCACGAATACATGAAAACGAGGCGTTTGCTGCTCAAAAAAGAACTTGTTACAATGCAATAACTTTTGTGCAGTCTCTGTAGCTATACAGCCGTATATGGTATCACATACTCCATATATAGAAATATTCGGGAGCATGTACTCGGTAGATTTCCACGCTGTTAATTCATACGAATGAATATATTTATATTTATACAGCAATTTTCAATGTGCCATAAAGTCAACCTCGTACCCTACGGCTTCTTTAAAAAAGTCAAGAAGCCCTGGGTAAGAGGTTGCCAAAAACTTAAAAACGTAAAGAACATTCGTTTGAGTAGTGCGTATTCCAGGAAGTACGTTTTAATATATTTTAATGGGCAAAAACTTGTTCAAAGTCCGCAGTAAAGACGCTGGAACAACGTTTTCAACCTTATACTAGCATCTTTACTGCGGACTTTGAACAAGTTTTTTGTCTACTGGGGTACTTGTTCTCCTAATAGCAGTTCCGTATGATTATTGGAATATTTACTTATCGCAGGTGGGAATCTATGATTATGTTACTCGATTTACTCGCCGTTAGTAACTCGAAAGAATATATAACTATATTAATTTTGATAGTAATATAATTTTTACTCGAATAATATACTAATTTAAAAAATAGACATCATGCTTGCTATTTCTACAAGAAGCATCTTTTTCCGTACGATCTAGACTACAAGCCAGTTTGTTAAACGACCAGGGATCAACCAACCACAAGATCTGGGCTTGCGCTGTTTAACCGTGTAATTTTAGTCCCGCCGAAAGAACCCACATGATTTAATTAAATGCTTCCATTCTATTAGAAAATACCAAAGTCTCAGTAGTAGGGACACTAGAAAAACATTTTTAAAGTTTCTTTAGCGCTTTTACTGAAAACTTCAAACAAGTTTTTTCTCACCGGAAAACCGCCGAGATAAACACGCATCGCTATATAATTATCAACAAAAAAATTAATCGATCACCAGTCCAGATAGTCATAGTCAGGGTATCCAACTCTACCGCTACGTAATCCCGTTTATCGCTAAATATACGATTAAAAGAAAATTACGAAATTACATACTTTTTGTAAAATGACTATTTTGAAAAGTTGTGAAAACGTGTACTTTCACGAAGTTGAATTTCGTCATAATGGTTAGTGTGATGTCAATTTCTACCAATAAAATGGCCCTTTCAGTCTATCTAATGTTCAACCAATCGAACTTCAATCTCATTCCACCTTGTATTTGGATTTGAAAACCTAAGTAATACTGGCAACGAGGAGAAAAACTAGAAGTTATTACATTGCAACAAGTTCTACCTTGTGCAACCAGCATATTTTCACGTATTTGTGCATTGGTATATTATAACGATAATACTACATTACTTGCTGACCAGCACTTTCTACCAATAGAATGTCTTTTTGAAATCAACCTGTTTGTTCAATTAACATTTAATTTTCTAATTTTTTTCCTAGCTGCATGTTTTTTGTTGTTTTCTTATAACTTTAGGATTTCGGCACTCTCCTCCGCAGAGCCTAACGTAAACGCCTTTTCGCCTTTCCGCGCGCCGGCCTCTGCGTAGGAGAGTGGGATTTCAGTGAGAACTGGTGTTTCTTATGTTTTAGAGGTTAAAAATTTGAAACAAATATTGATTGTCTCTTACCGTTTGTAAATTCCATTACTGTGTTTCAATTCGGAACTATTTCTGATAAAGCGGTTTCTTATAAAAAAACATGTATCGTAAATAACCGTTTTAACGCCCCGGACGCTCAGTTTTTACCCTGGGTGTTTAACGGAAGTAACGTTTAATCGAGAGAGGCGTTGATAAAATATTGCGATAATTTTTGTGTTGTATTTACGATTCCCATTTTATTCGTCTGACTGGAAATGCCCTCAAATTTCAAAACATATTTGTGGAACATATCTGCTATTTTTGACAATTTTAATTGATCGTCCTAGGCGTTTATTTAAATTCGGCTAACTTACCCGGTGTTTAAACGAAAGGAGAGAAACGCTTAAACGAGAGGCGTTAATTCGAAAGTGGGCGTTAAACGGTAATTTATGGCATGTTACGTGTTAGAAATTATTGGGACGAATGTCTTTCGGAAAAACTAAAATTATGAGGTGCGCAATTAAAAAGAGGAAATTTCCTGCCTAATTTTAGAAATTAGCCTGATACCAATCCATGTAACTTGCCTGAACCCTAGTGCACAAAACAACTAGTAACGACTGGGGATAAGTCTAAACGTACCCCTATCCACTAATCCAGCTTAGCCTGTGAACAATGACTTCTGTTTTCTGAAACAACAAAATAATGCTAGATAGCAACTAGCAGCGTGGTCAACCGACGTCGAACAAACTTCCCACAAACAGTTTTACATTGTTTCGTCGCTGTTTGGCCATGATATGCTTGCTGGATTTATGTAAGCTTGGATGTATAATCTTTTAACAACTGAAAATGTTTTATTCTTTCACAGTGATCATTTGTGAACGGAAAAAATGATGAAAAACAAAGAAGACTGTCGTATATAAAACTAGCAAAAAATAAAGGTGTGGGCACGACGTTGAAACGACGTCGTTTGACGTTGACTCGACGTCACAAGTCGGTGAGTAAAATACTTAACTTCATCAATACATTCGCTAAAGCGCCAATAGAGAATAATTCATGTCAACATGTTTCTCACAGCTCTTTGTATTTCTTCTAAAAGATTCGCATCTCTCTAAATTATAGGATAAGCAAGAAGTTCTGGGAACGACATTGAATTCGCGCGTTTTGATATCTAAATGTCAGTATCTTTCATTCAATAGATACAAAAGAAACATCCCAGCAAGAACTTGTTCAAAGTCCACAAATAAAGGCGGTAAAATAATGTCTTTCGACGTTGTTCTAGTGTCTTTACTGCTGACTTTGAGCAAGTTTTTTCTATGATTGATAATTACCAAACAGTGGCAAAGAAACAAGTACATAATGAACGCATTTCCACAAGGCACGGGAAAGAGATATCGGCAGGAATACGCCCATATAAAAACATAGCTTTAAACATAATTATCAAAAGATACCTTTAAAAAACACAACAAAACAAGTTTTTGCCTACTGGATTATTGTACACAAGGATGAAGTTATAATTTATTAGATTCGGAGTTTGGTCAGCAAAAATTTCCATAGACTAATTTAGGAAGTACTGTGTTAATCCTATTAGTTAGTAGCGAGAAAGAAAGTATTTAAGAAGTACTGTATCAATTCTTTAACATTTTAAAGGGTGTTATTAACCCTATTTGGGCTGGGGGTGATTAATCTCCTCCCCCCTCCCCCTCTCCCTGTGACATTTTATGCAATAACTTTTTTTGTATTATTCCGATTGACCTGAAATTTGGTGACTTTGTCTAAAATTTATTTTGGGTAATTTCAAAATAAAAAAATTTCCATAACTAGCGATGATTTTCCTTTAGTAACTGAAGTCAAAAAAAAAATTCAAAATTAAATTGTTTCTTCTTGAAAAACGTTTTGGTATATATTTCTTCCATAAAACTTTTTTTCGCCTAATTTTTTTGCTGACGTCATCAAATGTAATAGCATACTTCTGCCGAATTTTTGCGCTAAAATGTTCAGATGTATAACCTGACCAAGTTTCATACATATTGCATTGCATTAACGTATCAGATCTTATGCCCCAGACTTACAGAGCCCTAAAAAGCCCAGCCCGAACAGGGTTAAAGAGAAGGCGATTATTAAACATATTCAAACACTTTTTATCATTTCATCATTCCTTATGCCGGCATGTGACGCCTTATTAACGTCGAAAAGACGTCGTTTTGATGTTTTGATTCAACCTCCGTCTCTCCCGTCAAAAAGCGGAAAGAAGCCCTGGGAACGAGGTTGGTTTTGATTGAATCCACTGGGTTTTAATTGTAGGCGATAGCATGTTAACATCCACAATATCATTTATTTTATTTTTCTTATTTTTATCATGAAGAGCCATATGCATTAAAACTATTAAACTAAGTTTGGCCAAGTAATGCAGAAACTTCAAGCATTCATATAATTATAGCATAATCAGATTTCTATTATTGTACTGAAATATTCGGCTACCGTCAGTTTTTGTACCACAGCTTTGCTACAATCTTAGTAATCGAGACAACAAATTATTTGTAGTGAGGTACTTAATTCGAGAGGACAATAATTTTGTTGAATATTAAAATCTGGAGGCGTTAATCTGAGGGGGCGTTGAATTGAAGTATCACAGCAATCGAATCACCCAGCGGGCAAAACTTGTTCAAAGTCAGCAGTAAAGATGGTAGATCAACGTTGAAAGACATTATTCTAGCGTCTTTATTGCGGACTTTGAACTAATATTTGCCCACTGGGCACCTGCGTTACTCAAATTAAATGAATTTCCAAATATTTAATTCTTATTGAATTTCCCTTCGTGTTTGTTTGTTTATTTGTTATTTGTTGTCTGTTGTTCCTTTTGTTTTTGTTTTTTAACAAGCTTTTTGTTTTAAACTATCTCACTGAAATCAAGGATGTTCTTGAAACATATATCAACGCATTCTAGAAAATATATGGCATGAAAACATTTAATACAAATCTTCGCGCATGCGTTAAAATATTTCGAGTTATTGAAACAAGAAAATATTCAAACTCTGCAGATGGATTTCTCACAAAAGACCAAGTGAAGCTTTCAATTACTTTTCAAAAAAGTAGTTCTATACTCGACGTTCATATATACGGTAAGATATAAATACGACATGACATTGATGTTCGTGTACGACATTAACGTCTGCATGTGTCACTGACATATATGTAAGACCTATTCACATGAAAACGAGGCGTTGGAAGTAGAACGCAATGCAATCATTTCCTTTTTGTACACTGCAGGAAGTTATTGCATTGCATCAAGTTCTACTTTGAGCAGTCAACAAGTCTATTGAAAAGAACAAATTGAAAACACTCATGTTTTTAATCACAGCAACAATTATCATTTGGGGGCAACGTCTCTCCAAACTTTTCTTGTCTTTGCCAAATAAGGGGTCCTAAGTATTATGAAACGGAACTAGACACTGGGAACGAAGTTGACTTGTGTGTGATTATTATGAAAAAGTTAAGGTGATGTTTATAGTGGATAATTCGATATAAGATGAATATTTACCCAATGAGCACGTGGCGTTATTTTATCGTAAAAAATGCGTTTTTTAAAAGTTAGAACGTCAAATTTTACGCGTTGAAAAAACGTCACGTGCCAGCAGGGTACAATGAAGAGTGCTGAGTCAGCGATCTTCAATCGTCTTTGTTTACTTTGTTTGAATGAAGGTGGTGTTATCCTATTTTATCTGTGGTCCTTTGGGTAGCATATTTTATCTGGGGAGATGCCCTACCTCCCTTAACTTCTAAACTACTCTGAATTGCTTAATGAAGATTGGTACAGATGATTTGCTCATCAAACATAATTCAAAAATGTTAAAAAATTGTTAGACAATAGGCTATTGTCTTTCTATTGTCTTCAAAACAATAGAATTCCTTGAAAACAATAGAAAATAGTATTTTCACGTGTTCGATGTGTTATTTTGCCAAATTTAACGGAAATGATGATAAATGAATGAAGACATTATTAATAACAAGATATTGATTGTAAAAAATTTATTTCATATATAATATGGATTTTGACACTAAAAAAACAGGTTTTTTTTACTACATCGGCCAGAAATGGACATGGTCACAGAACACCTGCCACGACCAGCAATTTTTTTCCATAAAAAAGTTTGTAACAACATCATATGACGTAGGTTTCTTCGTTGATCCGACGCCGTGTGCTCCTCCCCTCCCCCCCCTGGATTGCAACATTTTTTATTCATTTTGGTTTTACGTAAGTACAATTCCTGCGCTACATGTCTTTTAAAAAGAGGTTATCTTCGATAAATAATATATGTGTTTTGAGTAGGTTATAGGTTGATTTTTTTACAACTGTTATTTGATTTATATTATTTTGTTGATAAATTTAAGGTCCTGATCAAATATTAAATATTCATACTTATCTTATTTGGACAAAAATATATTATATCAAGTATAGGGTAAGTATGGCTCAGGTTGTGTTGTATTGTAAAGAATTTGTTTAGTTTTGTAGGACAGTTATAGAAGGAGGTATTTTCTTATCTAATTGTGGTTACACGGTTTTATTTTTCTGTGTTTGTATAATTTTAGAATTATTGTCGAAAGCAGTCAACAAAGGTGTTCTTGAAAATAGGTGTTCTAAGGGGGGGATAGCTGGGAATTAGACCTGTTTTTACCTTCTAGAAAACAAGGTATAGCTGGAGATTTGACCTGTTCTTGTGCTATTAATCCCCTCCTGGCTGAACAAATGAGCACTCTGATGAGCTGGTATCTCATTGACTCTGGGGAATCGATGTGTTTTTGAGAAGCTCTGAATGGGAACTGTTCTGAGATGTCGTCTCAGTTGGAAAAAAACGGCTCCAAATAAAATTTCTCCAGCTGGAAATAGAATCTGTTCTAGGATAGATATTCCTGTGGTTAGCTGGGAAAAAGAGGCGTTCTAGAAACGTAGCTGGAAATATCAACTGTTCTTTATACTAGATTCGTGTTCAGCTGGGGAAACAAGCTGTTCTGAAATGCACACGTTATACTAATAAAAATCCCGAAATGGACGCCAGCTAGAAAATAAGAACACCTCCCTGTGGCTGCTTCTCTATTGTGGGCGATTATAAGAAAATATTTCGCTATTATCGACAAATATTTCGAAAATAAAGCTACCCAGAACAGTGTTCGCGCCATGTGGTAATATGTTCATATGTCGGCACATTTTATCAGACATATAAAAGACGTCGTTGATAAGACGTCGTGTCTGTCAACTAACAATCTGGGACTGTGCGTATTTACAATCTTTCATATGTTTTAAGTAACAAATCAATTCTATGATCACGTTAGAACATTGTTGAGAATTATTAGAAATGTAACCATATATGGCAATATATGTGACCATATATGGTAATATACAATCCGTATATGGAGATTGTTATTGTATTCGGTAATGTTTCATATCGTTTAATCAAGTGAGTAAATAACCCAGCCGCCAAAAACCTGTTCAAAGTCAGCAAAATAATGTTAGGACAACGTTGTTCTAACATTATTTTGCTGACTTTGATCAGGTTCTTGCCGACTGAGAAGTTTGTCGATCTGATGGATCCTCTTTCATTAGCTTCTCTACAAGGATAGGAGAAGATTTCACTTCATTCCCGAATTAAGTTGACGTCATTAATCAAGACTAGCTTAGTTAATCAAGACTAGCTTAGTGTCTGAATGCACGTGTATATAATCTTAACATCTTATGTTATTTTTTCCCATCTTCTTGTTTGCATCTGCTAGTCACCAGTACTTCCTTTTATATATTTTGTTATGAAAGACGACCGTTTGAAAATTTAAGCTCGTTTCCAGCAACCTCGTTCCCAGAGCTTCTTGCCTTTTTGAAACACGGAAGAGCTCTTCCGTATTTCGAAAAGGCAAGAAGCCCTGGGAACGAGGTTGTCCAAACAATATCTTATGAATCATATATTCTTTTATGCTTAAAATTGCAAAATTATTCTCAAAATGATTCTCATCCTCTTTCAGTTTTGTTATTAAACTTGACGTTCAACACAGACATGATAAATCAAGCTGCAGATCCAGGTTTTTATTTAAAACTTCCAACTTATGGAAAATTAGTTCACGATCCTGGTAGAAGATCACAGGTACTCTATTTGAGAGACACTTCGAACGATGTTCAATCAACGAGCATAGTACCAAGTGGTTGTCTAAAGTAAGACTTTTTTCTGTTAGTAACTATCAATCTTTTGGCAACACTTATAGTTATGAAACTTGATAATAAACATATTGTCATTTCTCACAACCTTGGTATGAAGGTTTCTTTAAAATATTTGTTTTCTTTAGAACCCAAGAACTTTGTTCTAAAACTTATTTTAACATTCTGATTTGAGTTTCTGAAAAGCAACTAGACCCATCTTTGCGTGAACAATCTCGTTTTCAATTCGTCAATAGATTGGAATGTACTTTACTCTCAACTGTCTAATAAACTATTTTTCACAAGATAGTTATTTAGGAAATAATTTTAAAAAATTAATAAACCGGGGGAGGGAAAGTTTATTGGGCAGCTAAGAATGATTTTTGCGCCGCTTTAATTTTCGTGCATCTAAGCCCGGTTTCCGCGCGAGCAGTACTTTTCAGCTTGAAAGTTGAAAAACTTCACCTAACTTGAAACCATAATCACATATCTCAATTTTCGAATCACGGGCGGAAAAGAATAGTCCACGCGGAAATGTACGCTGAATTGACCCTTTAAAGTTTAAGGTGCAAGAAAATTAAGGGCTTTGTTTCACGCATTAAAGACGAAAAACGAGAGAGAAACGAACAAAAAGAGTTAAAAACGGGAGCGAAAATATGCGAACAATAGAAGGAATATGGTACTTAATTTATGGAAATTTCTGCTGTTGGGTGCTACAAATTTTGTGTTTCGCTGGGATTAAGCTAAAAAAAGAGTTACGATAAAGCTAAAAAATGTTTCGTCACCTTTGCGCATTTTTTTTTATAATGCACCATGGTCGTAGTTATATTTCTTATAAATATATATTTTCCGCTGGGATTTATTTCCCGGAAGACTGCTAAATCACGTAAATTTGTCACAGGTGCTATCCTGTGCCTAATATTTTTTATTACTAGACAATCAGGCTACCATCTTATCAAGGGTATGCAATGATCACTGTGGAGTAACATAGAGCTGCTAACACATATTGCTCGTTTTTGCGAAAGTTTTAAATGAAGACCGGTTTCTACATGCGAAATTGCGATTTAAGCATTCACACCAGGTTTTACTTGCCATACTCGCAAATTATCACCCCCCCCCCCCCTACTAAGGGTAATTTTTCTTTCCCCCACCTCAGCCCGTTTATTTTGACTCTCCCTTTATTGTATTCTAGAGAAAATATCAACCACCACGTAATTAAAATTAAATATCACGCGTCAAAGAAGTTGGCAATGAAAGAACACACTCTCTTCCTCTATGTTCAGTTTACATAGTTACTCTTGCAATTGGTCAACTTGATCAGGGAAAGGAGTAGTGCCAACTCTGCCTTAGCGGTAGAAGCTAACGATGGGGCATGGAGCCCTAGCGTTTCCTCTGATTGCCGTGGACCAACTTACCCTAACTCAATTGAGAACGGTAGCTCTGGAGTCGACAATTAACTTTTACCATAATTTCCAGGGAACTCCAAAACTAAATCAGATTCATCGGGCTCAAACCTGGATTTTAAAAAATAACTTTCAGATTCAAAATCACCATTCTCAATCAGATGCAAATTTTCTGCCAAAGCAAAATAAATAAATATAAATCCCCCTCGAATTCGGAAACTTGATGGTCAGATACAAAACAAAATAAAAACAGTTATGTTGGGCACGTTTAATAATTTTGTTAATTTGAGCCTCATTTCCTTCATAATATCAAATATTCGAAAAAAATACTTTTAAAAGAAGTTTTAAAGAAGTTTCGAGATAACTCGGAAAACTCGGAAATTTTATTTCAATTAAAATTCCCGAGTTAGATAACTCGGAAATTATATTGATATTTAAATTACCGAGTTAAAAAACTTTGTTAACTCGGGTTATGACATCATATTCGTAACTCAGGCTTCGTAACTCGGGTTTCTTAACTCGGGATTTCCGAACCTTTTTTAGAAGTATTTATTTCCAATTATCAAAACGTTTACTGGGGAAAGTTTAATTCAAATATGATTTCAAATCATATTTCAAAAATTGGCCAATTTTGGTTTCAGAACTTAACTTAACATCTGACTTGGTCTTAGATATCTATTTCGAATGCGAGGATGGATTTGTTTAAATGTCAGTCCCAAAAATTGTTTCTTGAAAATTGTTTTTTATACACCAACTAAACGGTGGAGTGTGTACAATATAAGTAAACAAAGGAGGGACATGCTTCTAGCACATGGCAGAGTAACGAAAGTTTATTTTACACGGAAACGAGATACAAAATATTTAAATCAAGAATGCTCGACAGTTTCGTCTTATAGTTGTATAGTAGTACGCCATATAATATCCATCTCGACTCATTACTAGATCTTTACATGAATGTATTAGTATATATTCCAAGAAAATGCGCTAATGCTGTGGTGTCTAAAATATCTGAATCCAAATAAATAATATTGATAATCAAACAAATTATGACGTATGCGTTTCTATAGTAACCTCGTGGCGAAAGAACCAATCAATGTTTATGGACGTATATTGTCCATGAATAATTAGCGGTGCAGCCCAACTCTTCCGCGTTTTTAAATCAATTGTTTAACCAAATTCAAAATGGTATATTTGGCGATAAAAGAGATTACGTAGCGGTATAGTTTGGAACCCTGACAAGCTCGTCCCCAGCCCCTTTTAACTTTTTTTTATTTTTCTCGGACCTTATAAAAAAAAAGTCAAAAGGGGCTGGGGACGAGTTTGGTATCCTGACTATATACAATTTATATCTTGCTACAATCGTGGATTGCAGATTTCAATTTTGATTGAGCAGAATTCTCTAAATATCATAGCGGGTCAGCTCTTTATATAACAAACGTTTATCTTTAAAGTCACATAATTACCCTATTTTGGTCAAAATTCCAAATAAATAACATAAAACATTGTAATATCAGTAACACATTCTGAAAATTTCATTCTTTAAAGACAACTATTAGTGAAGAAAAAAGTGATTAAAGTTTTGTATTTTTTATGCTAACTGTGTGCCATATTGTTTGTCAAACCTCATCGATTCTGCATGATCACATGAAGTCGTAGCTAGTTTTTGATAAAATAATTGCTTGTTTGACCCACTTCCGGTTATTTATAAATGCTGAAATTTTCAGGGTGTGATCAGCAATTGCCAATAGTGAACTTGATATAGATTTTAGAATTTTGAAAAAATAGGGTGATTATGCAACTTTAATGTATATTGAATACTATCATGATGTGTGTATGCAAATCATATTGATGTGCTAGGTTTAACATTCACTCGGTTGATTGGGCTACGTTCAATATAGTTCTTTTGATTGTTATTCATTTTAATTCTCTTGTAGAGACTTAACAGCAAATTTCCCTGCAAATTGTCCTTCAGATGGATTTACGTTTTCGTTTTGGTACCGAACTACTGCTAGAATGTATGAAAGAGAAAATGTCTATGTAATCTATACTGGTTCTAACGGATTCAGTATAGTGTTACGTAATAGAGATGCTGAAAGTCGAACGGCAAACTGGGAAATTATATTCTATAGAACAACAGGAGAAAATAGAATATTGTTTACAGGACCAGATGGTACAAAGTGGGTGCATGTTCTTTTAAGATATAGAATTAAGAGTGGATCTCTAATGTGTTACATAAATGGAAAATATGCTAAAAATGGCAAAAATGTTCCTGAAGCCTCAACAAGAGGTATGAAATTCTTCCTTGTTAATATTATTCTTAATTTTCTTTACACGATATCACAGCGTGAGAGCCTACTGAATACGGTCACGTATTTGGACTGTGTATTGCCATATTTGGTTGCGTAGCACTAAATACGTGTGTACAAAACGTGTACTTCTGTTGTACACGTTGAAATCGGAATAGCTTACTTACCTATTTAAAGCTTAAAACATGGGTAAAGGAAACTTGTGGTACCATTACAAACAAATGAAACACAAAAGTTGAAATGGCTAATTTTTTACCGGTCGTCGCCTTTATTTATAACATTTAAACAGCCATTATTTTGTTCATTTTCATATTTTTAGCGGGTTATTGATAGCAAATAATTATTTACTTTGTTTTGATTTTTAATTACTCAACCTCCCTGAATATTACGTTTAAAGAAATATTTGCATGACTAGAATTAAACTATCAGGAGGTGATGACTGTCAGGAATTAAATAAATTAAAATAAAATAAAATTATTGACATAGGTAACCGTGCCATGGACCCTAATCAGTTTCACTCCAAGCGATCTTGTATTTGATTGGTTTTTTCGTACAATTTCGTGGAAGATTGTTTAGGGTGACACTCATTTAGCGTTCGGTGTAAAGTTTACCTTTAATGGTTGATTTCCATTAGACGAAACATTCTACGCGAAAAACAAAAGAAGATATTCCATTGGTAGAAATTGACATCACAGATCGTGTGATGTCAATTACTACCAATGGAATGTCTTCTTTTCTCCAGCTAATGGAAATCAACCTCAACGATGATGTATTCACTCAGAGTCTGACCACCGCATATAGTTCCTTATTTTCCCATATATAGACTGTATATTGCCATATATGGTAATATTTAGTCCATATACGGGACCTTATTTGACATTTTTCTCATGTATGACTATATTTTTTTAGACAGCACATATGTAAAACTGGCGTGGGTTCATACATATTTAAAATATTTTGCAATGTTCGATGATATTTTATATTTTGAGAGAAATTTAAACTCTGCTGAGAGGGTGGAACTATACACGGTAAGTTAAAATTATGACATCAAACACCCTTATATGGAATGTTTATTGCCATATATAGTAACACACAGACCATACATGGGAATATGTGGGGATCGTATTTGCAAGTCTCTCCAGATGTGCCATATTCTACAATTATCAATGGAAATTGAATACACTAATCAATACACTAATTACACTAATTAGCCTGCCGATTGTTCGCTGGTTGTTCCAACTAGAACTTGTCCAAATTCTGCCATAATAGCCATATAAATTACCCTCATCTTTTTTAATCCTCTGCTATCCAAACTTTCGTATATTCAAAGCAATCTGTTTTTCCATGTGCATCGAAATCCACCATTAATTCAAACATCTGTACAGATTGACTTCTATAAAGCGGAAAACTCCGCACGAAAACCTAAGGAAGTCATGCCATTGGTAGAAATTGACGTCACATAATGTATGACGTCAATTGAATGTCACATAATGTATGACGTCATTTTTTCACCTAATGGACATTAACCTTATATCAAGAAGAAGGAAAATGATTGTTCCTGCAAACTTTCATCAATGTCCCTTACGGATTGGAGAGGTTAACAATCTTTATTTCAATAATAAAAAAAAAAATCTCTTCTTTTTCTCTGAAACTGCGATGTGGTTATACCTTATGACTGTTATATAATATTAATAATGACCTTTTGATACAAAAACAACAATAATTATACAGTAATGAGTTTACTTTATCTAGCCGGGCTTTTTCGAGCTGCGGAATGTAGTAGACTGTTCCTTCTTTCTGGGTGTAGTTTTGAAATAGCAGCATCCTTTGTTTCATCATGTAAAACAGTTTTATTTTGAGTCTAATATTTCTTAAGGTCACCAATTTGAATACAGGTTGTTCCTTATAGGTTTCTGTATTTTTTTTTGCTAATTTTAGGTATGATTTCTTAGAATTTCTTCATATAAATCAAATTCCTCACTTTCATTTATTTGCCTTCTTTCAGAGTCAAAATCGCAACTGATGCTTCTTCAATGGTCATTTACTTTTAAAATCACAACTTCTAAACTGGCAAAAACCTGTTCAAAGTCAGCAAAATAAGGTTAAAACAACGTTCAAAGAACGTTGTTTTAACGGTTTTTTGCTGGCTGGGTCATGCTTCTCAATTGATGATATACGAATAAAATCGCAACTGATGCTTCCTCATTGGTTATATACTTTTAATGAACCACTGATGCTTCTTAATTGGGTATAGGCTTTCAAAGTCACGTCATCTCATGCTTTCCGGATGGTGAAATATAAATAAAATCGCAACTGAAGCTTCCTCATTGGTTATATACTTTTAATGCACCACTGATGCTTCCTAATTGGGTATAGGCTTTCAAAGTCACGTCATCTCATGCTTTCCGGATGGTGAAATATAAATAAAATCGCAACTGATGCTTCCTCATTGGTTACATATCTTTAACGCACAACAACTGATGATTCTTAATTGGATATATACTTATACAATCACAAGTCATGCTTCTGGTGTGGGATATACGAATAAATCAGAACTGATGCTTCTTCATTGGTTACATACTTTTAAAAATTACAACTGATATTTTACCTCAATTGTTGTAAATTTTAATTCACAATTGATACCTCCTCATTGGATATATACTTATAAAATCACCACTGATGCTTCTTCATTGGTTACATACTTTTAAAATTGCAACCGACATTTGCAAATTTGGAGTAGGACATCTTTATAAATAATTAAAAGATGACACTCTATGTAGATAAATACCAAGTGGACAAAAACCTGTTTAAAATCCGCTGCATATAGATATTAGAACCACGGCGGACTTTGATATTTTCCCATTGGGTATGCCCACCTGATGAACAGAACTTTTAATATTTGTAAGAGTTGATTTCCATTAGGCGGGAAATTCTGTGTGAAAGTTAAAGAAAGTCATTCTTTTCGTAAAAATTGACATTACCCATCGTGTAATTTTGACTTTCATGTAAAATTTGTTGCCTAATTGAAATCAACAAGGTATGTATAATTGTAAATACAAGCACACATGGACGATAGTATTCTATGTCTATCCTGCTTATTTCTACCTCAAGTTATGATCTACTAACTCTTTCTTGACGGCCACTAAGGGGGAAATTGTAGCGGAAAGTATTACTTTTTCTTTTGTATGAATAGAATTAGAATATCAGGGTGTCAAAATAATTGCAAAAGAGTTATTATTATCAAGGAGGAGAAAAAAGCAGGGTGGTCCATTGGCAATACAAGAATATATTGAAGATTCACCCATATAGTCAACATCCGCAATCTCGAACACGCCGGTAAAATTGTTCGCAAATTTTCGAGATACCGGACGCTTGTTACGGGTACTTAGTGATCAAGGAAAAGTCAGTTTTGTTCCAGAAAAGCCGCAGTCGAGATAGCGAAAGTTGACTATATCATACTAGTAAAATTGTAAAGAGAGTTGCACATTATATACATAATGAAATGAATTCCATAAGTTATTCAATTATCCAATTTGCATTGTTATAATCGAATCGCCTGTTCTTAGAACATACACACGGGTATAATTTTGCTCTACCGATAACATTCAAACGAAAGAGGAAAATGGTTACAATTTGATGTGAATGCAATCTATAGACTACACACGCAATTCTTTCATTGTTGCATAAAAAATTTCCCAGTTTGTGCATTTGGTAAGAAATTCGGATTAACCCTATTTATCAAGTCAACGGTACGAAGAAACTAAACAATTGCAAGTTCGCTGATTTAGCTGGCATACTTTGTTTGATAACTTCTAAACTAAGTATTTATTGACAAAATCATTTGTGAGTTTTCCTATATGATGACAAGTATATATATTTTGGTCACTAGACAAAAAGACTCCTATTGTTAACCAATAGATTTTTAACCTAAAAATAAGAAAGAATATAGCATGTATGACAGTCTAAAGTAAATGTATTACCAAAACATCGATATAGATCCATGAATGTCCCACATTCCTGGTCATTACATTCTTTTTTTGTGGGAGAGCAACCCATTTTTGCATTATTTCTTGGGATGCTTTGGGACCTAGCACCGACAACGACATTACAAGACATTACAAACTACGCAGGCATTTCTTTAATTACATAGCGATATGTTGAGGCAGATCTGATACACAGATGGACATGTCACTGCTAAATCATTAATACAGAAACATTTAACTTTGCAGGTCTATGTCTCTTCGTGAGGGCAGGTATTAGGTATAAAAAACATTCACTTATACATGCACCAGGATGACGTCTTGACTGTTTTTAATTGTTTCTTGATCACGATCATTCAAATGTATTAAATGCTAATCCTCTTGCATCTCATGAACTCTAATGCACATATGGGCTCTCACAATAATATTTCTATGTTATTAGCTACCTCACTACTTGTCATGCCTTTTATTTGCATTTATAAGCGACGCTGCAACATCTTTCTTTCTTTACTATTTTTTAAAACAATGGAGGCTATTTTAGTGTTATTTTCGATCCTAATACCCAGCCGGCAAAAACCTGTGAACGTTGTTCTGACGTTATTTTGCTGACTTTGAACAGGTTTTTGCCGCCTGGGTATACCACGTTCGATTTTTTTCACACCATAACAACATTACAACATAGTCACAAGAAAGAGATAGTCTGGAAGCAACGGCCGTTTATTGTGGTTTTCAATTGTTCTCCGAAATGAACTTGAAATTAGGCTTGACGGCCCGGTCAAGGTGCACAAATGTTTAAAAACATGGCTGTCTCAGGGGAGTTCTTCATTAAAGGCGATGTTTATGATTTGTTTGTACTCCTTGATGGTGGTTTTCTTGATGAAGAAGATGTATTAAACCAATACATAGATGATATCGCTACCGAAATTGTTTCCAACGATGAAAATACCGCTAGTTTTAAATGTGATCAGTGTGAAAATGTTTGCAAGTCCCAGCTGTCAGGCAGCGAAATCTCACAAAGACACAGCAACGTAGAACATGCTGTTGCTTCTACTACTTCCTCTTCTTCTTTGTCTGATGGATCAACAAACCTAGCACCTATCGTTTTTACACCAATGGTAAAAATGTGTGCTGAGAATGTTTCATATGATACATTTTTCCTTGCTGGATTACAGTATATACCAAATTTTGTTTTTCAAAGAATTCTTCTGGCACTTTTGATAATCAGTGTTGCTTAATTTTACATGCTTACAAAGTAGAAACTGATGATACTCAAACCCTTGTTTATGCTCGAGATAGAGGAGGACTTTAGAAAGTCAGTACAAAAATGCAGGATATATTTTTTAAAATGTGAAATACTTTTTTGTTCAAAACATCAAATTTTACAACATCTCTTTCATTTGACCACTTGGTTAAGGAGGCAATCTATCGCACTGTTGTCTGCTGATACTATTGTAAAAAAAGAACTACGTATGAATTTATTGTAGTACATCGTCAACCTCGTTCCCAGGGCTTCTTGCCTTTTCGAACACGGAATAAGAAGCCCTGGGAACGAGGTTGGTACATCGTCACTTTGTATGTTTGAGTTAGATCCTTCTCATTTACCACAGAGAGAGAAACACAAAGTTGCTAAGAAAGATTCACGAAAACGTTCCCTTCGAAATGAAATCACCAAAGCCAAATTCCAGTACTGTTGAGGACATTGATGCAACCACAAAAACGAGCTGTAAATATATTGTATGATAGCCTAAAATAAATCAGTTACTAATTTAAAGGGGAACGCAACATTTTTTCAATAAGTTAAACAAACCTTCTTTCTATGCATAAAATTCAAATTATTATTCT
>JAULBZ010002837.1:0-17796 GCA_032360805.1 Neoturris breviconis | reverse complement strand
CCCCCCAATCTTATCTTCAGAACTAAACATAAATAGGTCTCTTAATTTGCTTTTTCCAAAAATATATAGATGTTTGGGAAAATTATGCAGAATGTGAGCTTCATTGTCTTTTTAAAATACCCATTGAGTGAAAAACTATGTACGGACAATGATTTCTGTGTAATTTTTAACAAATTCGCAAAGAAAAGTTGTCAAAAACAAGGAACCTGAAAATTTACTCATAACTCACATTGGGCATAATTTTTTTGGAATTCTTATTCGGCAAAATTTTTTGTAATAAAAAAAATATTAAAAGTCCCAAAGTTCTAGAGATGTAACAAAAAATCTGACGGTGGTGCATTTATGACCACGGCTAAACTAGGGTTGAACAATGCTTTTTAGAGAGATCTAGCATAATATACTAGGGGAGAACCTGTGGACTGTAGATACCTATATACCATAAAAGGTCTTACAAGACGAGAATTACTCGTTTCCCTATAAAAATATTTATGGAATGCTTTCAAAGCTTTTTAGCCATACTCTAATTAGCTCTCGAGAGGATATCCAAATATACTTATTCACAAATACTTGAAAAAGAGGTGTTTGCTGCTCAAAGTAGAACTTGATGCAATGAAATAACTTAATTTGATGTGCGCAGTGCATAAACTGGAAGTAAGTAAAGTAAGTAAACTTGTTTTCATGTATTTGCGAATAGGTCTATTTATGGATACAATTCTGACAACAGATACACTTCAATGAGCTCCGTTGAAAATTAATATGTTAATGCTAACTCTTTTCCCTCATGCTCTCCGTGTGGAAATATCTAGAAAGTATGGTTGTGTTCTCGACTTTGTGTGTTATCGGGTGATTTTTGAGTGTCATTATATTTATCATTTTCGTTTGTTGTTCTTACCTAGAATATCTTACCTAGTGCGAAGATGCTCCTATATGTAGAACAAGAGTCATCAAAATCAACCTGGAAAGATTGTTCTGCGTCCAATAGATATAGATGCTTCTATGATCTTAGTCTGATTTTGGTGAATGGAAACTTTAAATTACGTTATAATTGTTCTTAACTATAACTTGACATGTTTGTGGGAAAATAAATCATCCGACACAGTGGGAAAAAACTTTAGCAGTAAAAACACTAGAATAAAGCTTTCACTATAAGAAAGAATTCCGTTTAAAATTACCCTATTTTTATTTGTATTGTTACAGCATCTATAAAAGGTTTTTGTATTTAATCGTGTTGATTTTGGTAAGATCGAACCTTTAAGGACGGTATATGACAAATGCGAAATATATATGACAACAACACAGAAGAAAAGCAATATAACAGCCTCAATATACTGTTACAATGGGAAATAATGATATTACTTACATAAGGTTTACAAATTTTTCCTATTCACCTGAAATCAAGGCGTTGCATGTTCAAAGTAGAAACGTGTTGAATGCAATGACTTCTTTCTTGTGCAGACTGCACAAAGAGGAAGTTATTGCATTCACAACAAGTTTCTACTCTGAGCAGTTAAGGCTTCGTTTTCATTGTGAATAGGTCTATAAGGTAGCCTTTAAATAGGCCTCTAAATGAATTTCATCCTAAACGATCAACACGAAGAAACCAACCAAATGCAATATCGTTTAGAGTGAAACTCATTTAGGGGTCCATTAAAAGGCTGTCTTAGTATATATAATGGAACAGTAGTTCTCTTGAAACGGTCTAAATCCAGTGGGCAAAGTTTGCTGAAAAACGACGCTAGAACAAGGTTTTTAACGTTATTCTAGCGTTTTTAATGCTGAATTTGAACAAGGTTTGTGATGTTTCCATTATGAACGCAGTTTCGTTTCGGATTTTGCACTACAATGCATTTCGGATTACCGGTTAATGCGCATGTGTATTACAATTGTTTATATAAAGAGTCATTCCCAGTAAATATTTCTCGGTTATCAGTAGCATTGTGGTATCGTAAACTTATGCTAATTCTGGTTTACGTAACACCATCAACTGAAATATCATTGCAACAACAGCTTATGAAGCACGGGAAGAACGTGACAGCCGAAGGTTATCAGTTTTACGGTTTTCTTTCATTGAAAATAGGCTCAAAGATAAGACTCACATTTGGTCGTGGGTACGAGAACGTTTTTAACCCAGTTGCTGATGACGTACTTGTCATTTTCTCGTAGTTTATTTATTTATGTATTTATTATACGATGTACTACGCTTCAGATCCGACCAATGTATCAATATACTCCATGTATATAGTTTTCTATTCTGGATATTGTTAGGAAGATGTAAAAACAATGCCCACTGGCAAATGTTCGTCGCCATGTAAACACCATTCGAACACTTCTAAATCATAGGGGACTTAAACTATTTTACGCTCTGAAATGCTGTTTAAACACAAGGACTTCCTTGCTAAACGTCATGTAAACAAAACACCGTTAAAATACGTGTAAATCACAAGGTATCTAACTGTGTCATTATAATTTCCAAATGTTATTTCCCTTTTTTCATTTTTAGTTTTTATTACTAGAAGTAGTATTGTTGTGATAAAAGTGGATGTCATTCATAAAGATCATTATTCGAGGTGAATTTTAAGAATTCATCAATCAGAGAATGTTATTTTAAAGCCGCGCATTCTAACTTACTGACACGAAACACATTTTGTATTATTTTTTTTTGAAGAAACTTAGGATTTCAGCGACAACTGGTATTTCTTATTTTTTTAGCAAAATTTTGGAACTCTTAAATATCAATAAATTTCAGAGGTCGAATACTCGCTCTCCTGCGGTAAATATGGTTTAGGTATATTTCTCATGTACGCCATTGAACAGTATCCAGCATAACAAGCATGACATCTTACTTTCTTATACATTTTAGACGAGCATAACTTTCTGTGTTTAAATATGACCATATTTGAAGTATTTTAAAAATACTATACTTGCCAAAAAATACAACGATAACGAGACCTTAAAATAATAGTTCTTGTCAATCGTTTCTAAGGAAGTGAAGTGTTTAAGTATTCATAGTAGGGAATGAATGGTTTTTATAGTAATAGTAAATAACCTATATTCGTTTAATTGAGTTATGAGAAATTAAATTTAATCCAAAGGTTTTAATTTAAACTTTTACTTATGAGACTGAGAACATGATTACATCTAAGAGAGTATGATTATTGTTTTGGAATGTTTATATAGAGAGAATGATCAAGAGCAAATGTATGATTGTTGATAGAAAAGTTGGTTTATTGGTTAGAATATTTGGTTTGTTTATTGTAAACTATTAGCTATAACCTGTAGCTCGTTCCTACTCATGAACCCATAAACACAAGATATAGGGACTCCGTTTCTTGTAACTGTATCTGAACTCTTGTATATGATATCTAGCCTGAGCGCAATTGTTAGTTGAAAGAGATATGGACCAAAGTTAAGGCTAAAATATTTCATGTTCTAGTGAAAGTTTCCACGAATTTTATTCTTTAAGAAAGTGTCTATATTAATTCATCACTGTCCATGAAGTATCTCAGTAATGTAAATGTATCGACAAATGACAGTAAGCGTTTGCCAAGTTTTACTAATCCAATCCAAGGCTATTCTGTCCATATCTATAAATTAAATATCATGGCTATACCCTAATGAGCAAAACCTGCTCAAAGTCCTCAGTAAAGACGTTAGAACAACGTTGTTTGACGTTGTTCTAGCGCCTTTACTGCGGACTTTAAACAAGTTTTTACCGACTGGGATAACTCTATTATGACGAACACCCGTATTTACAATATGTTAACAGCCATTCGCTCGTTCTTTTTCATAAAATTAGGGGGTAATGATAAGCAAAAGTAATTAAACTTTTCTCATTGATTTTTGGGAAATGTTATAAGTTTAGAGGAAAATTTATATCACGTGATGGAATTCACGTACTTTTTTTTATAAGCAACCTGACTTTTGACTTAGTATTAATGTTGCTTAAAAGATTGCTAAAACATTTGTATGAGTTGCTTAAGTGTTGTTTAACTAAATGTCCGGATTTTCAGAATCTAATTTTTTGGTACTGAAAATCAATGATAAAAGGCTCCACATAAAAGAGATAGAGATTTATTTATTTTGCAAACATTTCTTTTTAAAAATTTTAGTTGTTGCTTGTTGAGTAGGAGTAGGATTGTTGGAGTAGGAGTAGGAGTAGGAATGTTGCTCAAGTTTGTTATAAAATTTGTTACAGTTGCTTATAAACGTGTTGCTTAAAAAAAATACGTGTAGCTACTATGGAAGACAGGGCAGTCATTAAATAATGAAGTAACGTCAGAACATACCCTGCCGCCACACTACGTTGAAACATCGTCGAAATAACATCAAGATGTTGACGTCACGACGTCGTTTTAACGTTGTCCCAACATCGTGTGTCCACTGGGTAAAAACATCGAGTAAATCCTATTTTAACATTCATTGATGTTATTTTGTAATATGTGGGTAATATGCAATATTAATGCGTCGTGCTAGACCCCGTACGTGCTCCATACATGGCAATGGTATATACGGACCATATAAGGATATACCCGAGACCGTACTCTGTAGTCTCTCATACTATGAAAAATTAAAGTTAAGAAATGTGTGTGAAGCATGCCAGTGGGCACATAATGGAAAAACAGCATCAAAATAAATTCTTTGGTATAGATTTTGTGATGTTCTTTCATTTCATTTTCAACATGATAAAGACGAGTAATTTTAGCATGGTCCGCATAGGATGTCATTACATCTCAAACTGTACCTAAAATACACTGATTCTATATAAACTTATGTAGGCTCTAACAAATGTTCAAATAAACTCGAACTCAGTATCTACTTATTATCTCTTCAATGTTCTTCCTATACGAAAATATAAAAAAGACTGGGTACGAGTTATTTTTTTAAATAACTTTAATTGCGAAATATGCCATGAATAGTCTATATAAACACCAGAATACTGTTCGACATCATATAGTACTATATTTAAACATCATAAGACATTAAAATTAATTCAGCACCATTTCACAAATCGTGCATAGTATTTGAAAATTTGGAAGAATTATTTTAAAGGTAGATGCACAAAGTGGACATACGATATCTAACCCACATCGAAAAGGCATCGTTTTGACGTCGCAACGTCAAAACAACGTCTTTTCGACGTTGATTAGACGATGTGTGCCGGCAAGGTATGTATATGGCATCTATGTTGAAATATTGGCAGAGTGTATTATTGCATAAAGTATTATTGAGTATGATCCCGGAAATGTTTGCATAATGGCTGTTTACTCACTAAAATCTGTATGATGATACAGGAGGTATAAATTTCTAGACGCGAGAATAATTTAGTTTCGACATTGTATTTTGAAATGTATAGAGGTTGCATCCAATGGACAAAAGGTTGTCTTCCAGCAGAGTTTGCCTACTGAAATAATATCTTATTTACTCAATGTTTCTATACTTCTTAAATTTGGAGATGTCTTAGCACAACAGATTCACAGGTGGAGAGTGATCGCAACAGGGAAAAATAATCATTTGTGGAAGCGTTGTAGTCTGAAGCTATGTTCAGAAGTCAGTCTTCACAGATTCTTCATTCCAGCAAGGGACGGTCTCAAAAATAAAATCTACGAAGGAGATTATTGAGTCAACGATATTGCAATGGATTGGATTATTCCTACGGAAGAAACCAATCCATTGCAAGTTCGTTGACCTAATGTACTTCTCTGTACAGATTAATTTATGTTGAATTTTGTCAATTTTAGTTGATTTAACCTTACCAAAGAAATTGGTTATGAAGCGAAATTTCGAGATGGTCCCCACATGAAACTAATGAAAAGAATAGACAAAGATCTAATTCTATTTTTCATACACAATACAGTAGTCATATATCACTGATTATATATATTTTTTCCTTTTTCGAGTGTATATTGCACATGAAAGCAACGTATTCACCGTGCATGGTCATAAAAATCTATATTTCCGACTCTCTTCAAATAACGGAAACAACGATAACTAGTAAATGATGTAAATCAATGGTGACTTTTGTTCGAGGTTATTGACACCAACGTTTTGTATATTTTGTTGTATCCATATGACTCGATCAATCACTTTTAAAGCAAATAAAAAAGGGAAGAAACAAAACTTTATTTTAGCATATTTCGTTGAGTATTTCACATTTACAGTAAGCGTCATGATATACCATAAATTCCGATATGTAGATATAAGTTTAATCGTGTATAATCAAAAGCGCCTTTAAGTCCTCCTATTTTACTAAAACAAATTTCCGTCTCCAGGTAAGTCCACCCACGCACTATTATACGCAGAGGCGGCTGTACGGCAAGAAAAAAACTAGGATTGGGCGAATCCCTTTGAGGACCTGCGGAGGAGTGTCACCCACAGATAAGCCCACCTAAGAATGAAGAGCCAAAATTATGTCAAAGCATCAACATTTTAATACTGGCACTAAGAAGAACGGTTATACGGTAAGAGACCATCTCAAAAATAAAATCTACAGAAGAGTGTGCGGATTCAACGATCTTGCAATGGATTGGTTACTTAACACACTTCTGTACACATTCATTTTTGTTGAATTTGTTGAATTTTAGTTGGTTAAACCATACCAAATAAGACGGTTTTGGAGCGAAATTTTGAGATAGCCCGTATCAAACTTTGGGTTTCTTTTTATAATTTACATCCAGTTTAGAATAATGTACACAGTATTTGAATATCGACATCATCACTCTACTAATGCTTTTTTCCACCCACGGATAAGCCTACCTGTAGAGCTGGCACGGACTCCGTATTTAGTAGTCGTTCACGCTGTGAGTGGCGCCTTACTCTACCCTAGTGGTTAAAGCTAACGAAAGAGGAGGCTTTGAATAAACAAACTTTTAGAAGTCTGGGAACGAGGTTATTTCAATTACTTTCTTTTCACAATAGACCATTCATGACTGACGCTTGGTTGTCATTCCTATTGATAATTCTAGGAAATCTCTATCTGTTTTTAGATTAATATTTAATAAATGTCCTCCTTTTTTTGCACTCAAGGACACGAAGTAAAAATATTTGACATGAACTTTCAGTAACATAAAGTTTAATGCTATATTTTCGAGCTTTTTACTGCGGATTTTGAACAAGTTTTTTGTCCATTGGGAGAATCATCATTGGAGCGTGAAGTTGATGCATTTCATGTAATATTCTAAGGAAGCATACTCTCAATTAATTAATTATCATTTTCTTAGGATTGATTACAATTAGAAAATTTGCTGCGAAAGCCAAACATGTGATTTTGACGTCAATTTTTAATGACTTTCGGAGGGAAATTTTTACCTTGTTTTAGTTGGTTTTCATGAAAGGAGGAGATTCGCACAAGGAAATGTTCTTAAAACCATAATTCGTTAGTAGTTGTTAATATATATTTTCGATCTGCTGTTTTTGTCTAATAATCATGTTGGATAACATTTACGTCTTACAGGTACAAAATCATTTTCATTTTGAAATAACCGCCTATTAACCCTTCGTTAGTATGGTGGGGTAACCCCGGAAATTTGTTAATTCATGGGAGGGTATTAGAAGATTAAGGGGGCAAAAAGTCGCAAAAATTTAATGCAGATTTTTAAAGTATGTAAGAAAATAACCTCCTGAATAATGATTTTTGTTATATTACTTTCACAGCAAAATTTAAAAATTCAGGGGGTTCACACCATACTAATAAGGGATTATCTTGTTACTAACATATCCTGAAACATCGTCCCGTAAGGATGGATACTGGTGAATATATAAAAACAAGGTAATTTGTGATTGAAATTGTAGGAAATTATGGTTTTCTATCCTCACTATGTGACAGCCATCTTGTTTAGCCAACTATTTTTAATTTGCAGAGAAAGGAATCACTCATTCGGACACTTCCTGATATTTGTGGGCTCTACCATTTTCTTGGTGGGATCAATTTGTATCATTGTTAATTTGACATAGATTTAGAATTTGTGGCCAAATTAGTATCCTTAAATCGCAGTTAAACAACTTGGGAGAGTGTTCCTTTAACGGTTACAGAACTATTACGTCAGCACTTCCAAGAATTTTTAATGTCATCATGACTTGGAAGTTTACATAAAGGATTAAAAAAAGCTTTGTATAGATCTGTTGAATTTAATATCTTATTTATATGTGTCTGGTAATTTGATACGATAGTTGTTATTTGGATACAAAGTAATAGGTGATACACTGGTCCGTATTCGGTAGTCTTTCATACTGTTCTGCTATTATTTTCTTGCTTAATAATATTACTGAGATGGTTAAGTAAACTAAGGCAAATCAAACGCTTATCAAATAAACAAGAAAATGTTCTCTTGACGTTTTACACAAAGTTTCTCATTTTTTGACGTCAATTTGATGAGTTTAAAAAACTTACTTAATACCACTGTTAAGTTATTATTTCTATGAATAGCCCTGCAGTGAATATTTTAATAAAACAGAATTCATGCACTGATGGGTGGTATAAAGATGTTTATTTCCTACTGGGCAAAGACTTGTTCAAATTCCACAGTAAAGACGTATTCAACGTTGTTCGAATGTCTTTTCTGTGGACTTGGAACAAGATTTTGCTTACTGCGGTTTAGTTTATTTATTTTCCCAACACAGATCTCTTACTGAAAGTTTGGGAGACCTCATGTAGCTATACGATTCTAAGAATAGTACAAAAATTCCTAACGAATTATGTTCTATTTACTGATTTTATAAAGACGCTAGAACTACTGGTTATACTTTGTTTTTCATTCACACCTACGCTTTCTTGCACTGACAATTTTAAGGTAGGGACTCGACAAATGTTCGATCCTATTTGGGATCATTCAACCCTTTTTTTATTTCTTTATTCGAACCGCTCCACCTCAGTGGGCAAAATATACATACTTTCCTATATTATTTTGCAAGTTCGACAACGCTTTCCATAACGTTTCTCTTATGCTCTCATGAGGATGATGCATAGACTTGAGAATCCCATTTTGAAAGAGCTTATTTTAATTTATTTTTTTTGGTACAGTCCCCTCTATTAATTACTTAAAGTACATTGGAGTGCGCCGATTTTTGTTAGGATCCATATCCAAAACTCGTTTTGAAAAGCACTTAAGATAAGAAAATATCTTTAAAAAAGCCAATTAGAGAGGCTTGGAATGAGCAACATTTTGATCTGGGGATCATAATTATAAATATCTCATCTGCTCATAGAATTCAAATAAAATAAAAACCGAGCTATCATATTTTTTCATAGAAAACATACTCTAGAAATGTTCGGTAAATATAATGAATGTTTTGATGGTCTGTTTGAAAGAGTGAAACAAATATTTATACACGTTTAATTCTTCTTTTTATAGTAAACATTTCAAATATCTATGTTGAAAAGTAACGTCACAAAAATAACACAATATAACGTGCAAGAAAAAAAAAAAGATCGAATAAAGAAAATAGAAAGTTCTGTTTAAAAACGCATGCTTTTATTTGGAACAGATATGTCGATTACTTCTACGACCAAACAAACTGAAATTAATAATAACAAAACGAAAAACGAAAAGCCTGACAATAGACGCACTGAGAATAATAGCAATAATATACAAGAAACGGATAATATATCTACCAGGTATGATTGTTTGGACGAACAAGAGTATTTAGACCATAGAAATAATATCATTAGAGACCAAGAAATTGTAAACAAAGAATTTATAAGAAGACTTGCTAGTGATTTTATACATTATAAAATACATGGTAAACAAAATGCCAGAACAATAGAAGAAATAAATCAAACAAACAATAGGCTACCTAATCATTCAACTTCAAGCGCCTCTAGTAATGAAACATATGAAGAATTAGATAGGAAACCATTTCAAAAAACTGCAACAACAATGCGTAAAGTTAGTATGGAAATGGAACAATCACACGCTCAATTTTTCGATAGTGTATATCATAGATTAAATTTACAAGAAGAAAATGCTGAACAAGCATTTAAGATTGTATCTGAAGAAGTTTTAGATAGAAGGTCTTTAAACTGGGGACGTGTTGTTAGTTTATTTGCGTTTGGAGGTAAAGTTGCAGAGTGGTTTTGGCAAACACAACAAGAAGAAAAAATTGAAGAAGTAGAAGGATGGCTTACTGAAAGTTTATCTAGTACAGATGGGTGGATTGAAGAAAACGGAGGATGGGTAAGATATCCTATGTAGAATCTCCACTAGGTGAATTCGTTGGTGCGAATTCTAAATGAAACCATTACGTTAGTTGAGAGCGACGTTACCTTCAGATGACGCCGCTTTCAATCAATACAATAGTTTCATTTAGAATTAGCGCGAACGAATTTACCTAGTGAATTCCCTGTATAAAGTTTACAATATTTTGACATTCATCTCCTCCTGAATACTAATTTATTTCATATAACTTCCCTTTTAATAATAATATTTGACGGAGGCTACAACCCCTCACGTAAATATTTGAGACAAGGTGGAATTTGTGCAAAAATTCAGAATTTCAAATTAGGCAAAAAGACTTAAATTACGATTAGCAAGACGAACTGCACGGAAATTCGCTTTTGTGCAAAGAGCCTGGGTACTAGGCTGCTAGAAGCAAAAGAATTTGTCGAGCTTGTAAAAATTCCTAAGATCCTAAGATTAGTTTTGCCAACTAAAGGCATTGTTCAGCATTTCCAAACGTTAATATCGACTAGTTGTTTATGTGAAATATGCTCTTTCATAAGAAAGGTGCCAATATAATTAGTTTGAGATTATTGTATATAATAGTACACGCAGGAAGAATAGCATAGTAGATGTAGGAAGAACACGTAAGAAATATTTGAGCGGTGATGTTTTAGCGTCTTTACCGCTGACATTGAACAAAGTTTTGCCTACTTGGAGAGCTTCTGTTAATAGCCTTATTAGTCCAACATAAATACAAGTGACACTGATTCAGTTATCTTTACCTTCACCAAAACACTTTGCCTATTGGTAAACCGGTATGTAAATCAACTAAAAATGCATGAAAGTGTATACGCCAATGTTTACAGTTTTAGTGTATATAATAGTACATACTTAGAAGAGAAGCACTCAATATGCATATAGTTTTTAACATTAAACTCAGTGGGAAAAGGCTTTTTCACAATTCACAGTAAAAACGCTAAAAACAACGTTGAAAACGTTGTTCTAGCATCTTTACTGCGGACTTTGATCAATTTTTTGGCCGTTGTGTAGAAAGTTTTAGTCTAAGCAAAATTATATGCGAGCAAACATAACAGACCTATTCACAAAAGCATGAAAACGATGCTCTTCAATGCTATTCAAAGCTGTTCGAGCTGCTCAAAGTAGAAACATGCTGCAATGTAAGGAAGTTATTGCATTGCAACAAGTTTCTGTTTTGAGCAACCAACGCCTCATTTTCATTTATTTGTGAATATGTTTGTTGTATCCACAACGTGTCAACACCACATTTTTTTTTTCACGTAGACAAACCGTTCAATGGGTCAAAGTAGATTTACATAAATAGATATTATACGCATATAATATTTGACGTTAATCCGGCCTCGTGTGTCCAGTGGCTAGAAATGTAGGTAGAACCACAGTACCACATGTCCTACGTCATCATTTCATTGAAGAATGTGAAAACTTGTGTGTGTGTAGAAATATAATTATTATTTCATTATTATTTCATTCAATGTTATGAAATTTATTCAAAAAATGCAGTATAAAATATTTATGTCTATTGATACGAACCAGTGGATTTCAGCGTGTAGACTTCTTACTACTGTGGCGTAGTATCGCATAAATTATATATCTCATGCCCAATCCTTTTAGCAAAATTCGTATAATTACAAACAGTGGACAGTGCTGATAGGTGAAATACTTGTTTGAATACCTATGGTCACGCAATAAATATACAGACATGTGCTCAAAGTAAATATATTTTATTGACAACTCCAACTCAAATTGCTCAAATCCTCTAAATAGCTATAGCGTAACTTTCACCACTTCTGAATATGTCTATACTGTTATATCGCAATTTATTATTTTAGCGAAGTTATCACTTCTGAATGCAATAAAAATGTATTTTCTTTGAGCACATGTTAGTATATTTATTGCGTGATCATGTAAAAATATTCAAGCAAGTATTTCACCTATCAAATTAGCTATGACGCCTGGACATTGTTTATAATTATAAGGTTTCTTTTAAGTAGCTCAATAACAAGAGGTGTTAAATAAAATATTACGTTTTTAAAGGTAATCATTATTTAAAAAAATAGCATAAGTTACCCAGTGGATAAAAACTTGTTTAAAGTTCGCAGTATAGACGCTAGAACAATGTTTTAAACGTTGTTCTAGCGTCTTTACTGCGAACTTTGAACAAGTTTGGCCTAGTGGGTTACTCGGAAATCCGTATTTACAATATTTGAACACTCATTATTTTGCATTTCTTCTTCAGGTGGGGGCGGCAGGGGCGGGTATTAATTTGTTTTCTCTGATGTTTGATAACTTAACTCTCTGTATTTTGAACACCATGACGTCATGACATTTGCCAAAAAGTTAACGTTTCCAGCACACGGCGCCGAAACAACGTTATCTATTTCCATTTAACCCATTAGTAAGGTGTGGACCCCCTGAATATTTAAATTTTGCTGTGAAAGTAGCATAACAAAAATTATTATTCAGGATTATTTTCTAACATAATTTTAAAATCTGCATCATACTTTGGTGACTTTTTGCCCCCTGAATCTTCTAATACCTTTCCATGAATTAACAAATTTCCGGGGGTACCCCACCATACTAACGAAGGTTTAACACGCACAAGTGGTAACAGTCTCCTAAAGATGACATGATATAAATTGCTTCATACATATAATCTAAACAAAGTATAAGAAACAGTTCAAAACATCGAGTCTGATATTGCTCTAATGTAACAAACGCTCAGCCTAGATCAAATCAAGGAAGTTTAAAAACTTTTTAAACTTCCTTGATCAAAGTCAAAGGTTCCTGCCTAGAAAAGTTGAGTTCCGACTTGTTTTGAAAAATATAAGATAATCGGATGAAATAGCTTCAAGTTATTGTGTCTTGTTGTGTCTTGATGTAAAACCAGGTTATTTAGGTACTTGAATTTTAAGTAAGACAAAATTACAGACAAAACTGTCACAGTGTAAAAGAATGTCTGTTTTCATAAAACTTTACTGCTAACTCGAACAAGTTTGTACGCACTGGGTTTACATTAAATACTGAGTTGCTTTTAATATTTCTTTTTTACTTTTATTTGTAGGATAAATTCAATGAAACATTTCAAGCCCCTCCACCTAATAAAGATAAAGAACAATATAATTGGTTGAGACCTGGTTTACTCGTTTGTGCAGGCGTCTCCCTAGCTGCTGTGTTAACTATACAATCGATGAAATGAATAGCGAAGACGATATTAGTTTGTGTCACCAAGTGGGATAAAAAAAGTTTCTTGGGATGACTTTCACATTCAGAATTATTATTCCGTGGCCTATACTATAAGAAGTCGTTGGCGAGAGAACAACAGGCAGTAGGAGAATAGAGTTTTTAACGGTCGAATTATTGCACATATATTTATATATTCAGATGTTTTGAAGCATATAGGTTGAATAAAGCAGACCTTCTAGATTGTCTTTTACCTAAAATGAAGGAATACAAGGTTATGGCCGTATACCGTTTCAAAAGATAAAAAACTACGGAATACGGCTCATATAGCTCCGTATCCAAACTGTGCAATCCCATATATGGCAATACACAGTACGGATTCGGAGCTATGCTGGTCCATATTCAGCATTCTTTTGCGCTGTGTGTCTATGCCAAACATAGCCGTAGACATTTTCACAAAACAATAAAAACAAGGCGTTCGTTGCTCCAAGTAAAACTTGTTACCATACAAAAAATGCGTATACGGAAATATCCGTACACAATGCGGTAGCCATACAAGCTGTGTGACTTGTGCATTCAATAGCCCAATAACTTTGAGTTACTTGAATGGAAATTGGGATTATCACCCAAATAAAAACGAAAATTTAATCATAAAAGTAGTCAGTAGTATCGCCAGTTAATACGGCGTAAAACTGCGGTCGCGTACACGTGCGTGTAACAAAT
Organism: Neoturris breviconis; assembly: GCA_032360805.1. NCBI lineage: Eukaryota > Metazoa > Cnidaria > Hydrozoa > Anthoathecata > Pandeidae > Neoturris > Neoturris breviconis. The sequence continues at coordinate 3,700 of JAULBZ010002837.1, read as the reverse complement.
TAACATTCCATGGGCAATATCCTGTTCAGAGTGCTCAGTAAAGATGATACACAATGTTTTCAACTCGAGTGTCTTTACTGTATACTTTGAACTCGTGTTTACTCACTGAGCGTATGGGAGACATAGAGGACCATCGCCAGTCATTCACAATAAGACTAAACTATTAAAAAATAGCGCAAAACTCTATTCACACGCAATTGTATCAACCTCGTCCCCAGAGCTTCATTGACGTCACTGGAGACGAGGTTGCATATTTGCTTTGGGTGAGATTTATAAATACATTTCTGTATTATATGTAATAATGTTTATATAAATATGAAACAATACAATGTTTTTTGTTGGAAATAAATTTTAAAACAAAGGGACTGCATAGTTGTTGTTTCTTGACCATTTGTAAACCTCGACATCGGCATGCACAAATTTCTAAAAATAATAAGCGTCCCCCTCCCCGTTTATTAGATACTCCATAAATAAATTTGCGCATGCATGTAAATGCCTATTCCTGTTTTTAGCTTCACTACAAGTTGTTGTTGCTTCTAGTCGTATAAGCCATTCATTTAAAAGTTATGTAATAAAGTATAGTAGGAACAGGGTTAACACTCTTCATTGTAGATTAATTTTTTGTCTCTTAACTAATATTCAAATGTATATGAAATTCCTATTTTCGATTTCATGATATTGAAATGGGACGTTCTCCAATACTTGTAATGAAACGTTCTTCACTACTTGTGTTGGGGGTTATTCCGCCCAACGGTTCAGAGGGTATTCCCGGAATAAATCAGAAAAATAATTAATTACACAAAGGAATATCTTTCAATCATACAATTCTTACCAACGTCTTTAGTAAGTCTTTTTACTAGCTCGAGAACTAAGCAATTAAGAATAACCACACAACAAGTACCAACACAAAGAACAACCAACGACCAACCAACCCAGAACGAGGTTGATCTTCGCTTATAAAGCCTTTCCGGAGGCTTTCGAGCGGGAAAAGCTCATTGAACATTCATTGAATTAAGCGTTCTGGAGGCGTTAGCTAGAGATAGCCTAATGATCTCCATAAATAACTAATTCATAAGATCATTTGGCTCTCTCCAGACCTCCAAGAGTAACTTAATTCCATCGTTTGAGATCCCGTCACGTGATATCTCCCCAATCAGACCGAGACGTCCCCGGCTCGATCAAGAGAATAGAGAGTCACGATGACGGGTATGCGTGCGTACATTGGTGGAATGAGTGAATTGGACTATTGGGAATTAAAAATGTAACAAAGAATCACTACAATTACAACTATATTTCTTCTTATTTTCTGAGAGCATTTTATTGTCGAGGGATGAAATTACGGAGCTCGTGTTCCTCATACAGATTTTGATTGTATTTTTGTTGAAATATTTTATATAGCTAAGGTTCTTTGAAAACGTTATTTAATGACAACGGTGTGAATGTGATGTTGTTACAACGTTGTTTTCCTGATGTTGTAGCAACGTTGCACGAAGATTGTAAACGTAATTCTTTTAGACGGTATGATACCGACGTAGTAGCAACGATATCCTGCGACGTTGTAGCGATGTCATGCACATAACGTTGTTACAACGTTATTTCGCGACGTTGTCACAACGATATGCATAAGACGTTGTTACAACGACGTAATTTTTTCCTATTCAGACAAACAAATAGCAACATTTGAAATATCTTTTTATGTTATCGCTATATCAGTTTATAACAAATACAATAAAGTAACACAAATATAAATAAATGATGTAGTAATTACTAGTTTATACAAACTAGCTAAATTAGTAACTGTATACTACCGAGTGGGAACGTCACGTCGATTAAATTTAACGTCATATAGACGTCGTTTTGACGTTGCGTGCGGAAAAACAATTAGAACGTTTTTTGTTTTCCCTATAGAAGTGTTTGATGGTTTAATAAATATTTACGGCAATTGTTGACTAAGTGCAAATAATCACTGTGGAGTAGTGATGTTCGAGCATAGCTTCTATGCTTAATAATTCCTCCTGCACAGTGATTATTTATCATTATTTCAAACACTGTATTGTGGATAAATTATTCTTGATTTTACTTTTTGCAAACGAGTACAAACCACCCTTTCTTATGTAATGCCTTTCTTTGGCCCAATATGTCAATTTAATGTTATGACTAAATAAATAAAAGTGTTCCAATTGTTTATTTGAATAACTTTTTAAACTCAGTAATGACTTAATGATGTATTTATTTTTTCTTTATTACATACATTTGGCAACGAGAATGGTTTCTAGGCACGCACAAAAAAGAGCCTTGTCACATTGGAAGGTTGTACGTCGAAATTTATGATGTAGCCTAGTAGAACTTAATCTTTAGCAGGAATACGAGGATAATTTGATACGTTTTTCTTTCATTTTTTTCGCTATCAGAAACGATCTACGAAATGTAGCACTCTATTTGGCTGGATACTGAAGGTTTTTAGTTCATTCAGAAAGCTTACGTATCTGGATTTATCATGGGGTGTTTCTCTTGGTTCATCAACCTACATTATGGAGAGAGGTAAAGTTCTTATTTTGTAGATTGTTGCATTTTAACAGTGTATTGTAACACATGCAAAACATTGTGCCTCGCTGTACCAAACACTATCAAAAAATATTTACGTTTTATTTGTGTGGTTTCCTGTCCGCAGCGAGAATTAAGCAAGAACTAAAGTTGACGTCAACAATACACTTGAATTTAAAGTTAACTCCTCGTTCTCCGTTGACATTAGTTTCGGAATTTCCCTTTTGAACCCTATAGACGAAGTGTGAAAAGGGGAAGAGATAACAATATATAAATGCTTGACGTCAAAATGGTAAATAGAAACTAGCTCTTCATCAGAACTTTAAAACACTTAGTTTATAAAGTTTGTTTTACTATACAAGTCCTGCGTAGAACAACAAATATTTTATTTATTTTATTTATAGTAAGTGTTTAACTTTCAATATCACTTTCATTACATGGAAAAGCTACAACTTGAACTCTATAAGGGAGACCATACTTGGCAAAAGAATTTGTAAAAAAGATCGTATGATGATCTCGTGACGGATTTTAAAGAAATATTTTGTTAAAAGAAACGATGTGATGTGCTATATATCGGTAACTATATTCAATCTTTTTATTCTATTTATTCTCTTGACCTTCCCAAAATATAATTAAAAAATACAAACAAAATTACGGAGTCCATGACTTTTCAATGGTTTCTTTATATACAAAAATAATACAACTCACTAGACATAACACCGTTTTGTGCAGTTTCATTTTGTTGAATTTTCTTTGTTTAAACAGACCATACAAATGAAATTTTAAAATGATTTCTCAACACAAACATGCAATTATTTCATTTTTTAGGATGAATAATGGCTTCCAACAGAAATATACCCCTAGATATTGTTGTGGACATTACCGATGAAAATCATCTGCGGTTAATTATTCTAACAAAGAAGATAGGATTGAAATATGCAAAGAAAATATTTCACAAGCATTTTCCAATAGATCCTGTTCAACTTTACAATGCTTTATTGCCATATGAAAAGAAATTGAAATTATTTCCTGATCAATGGCAAATATTATATGGAACACCTGCTCAAGGAAGTAATATAGATGATTATGATTTGAGTTTAATGTTGAAGATTTTAAAGCTAAAAAAGGATCCACATGATAACATTCTAAAAGCTCT
>JAULBZ010002836.1:0-17804 GCA_032360805.1 Neoturris breviconis | reverse complement strand
TAAGAATTCTTTTTTGCCATACTGTGTAAACGAGTGGAATAAACTAGGACCGGAATTGAGAAATTCTACGTCTAACTTGAAGTTTAAGAAATGCCTTTTTGCTTTTATTAGGCCAAAAATGTGTTCTATATATAACATTCATGATCCTCTCGGTCTAAAATTATTAACCCGATTGCGTGTCAACTTTAGCTATCTAAGTGAACATAGATTTTGGCATAATTTTCTTGATACCCTAAATCCTCTTTGTAGTTGTACTCTTGAAATTGAATCTACCAATCACTATCTCTGGCGCTGCCCCTTTTATGCGCCTTTAAGGAAAACACTCCTTGACAATACTAAGGATATTATAAGTTCTATATGAAATCTTTCAGATGATAAATTGGTTAATTTACTTCTTTATGGTAATGATGTTTACAGCACAGAACAAAATCCTTCTGTCCTGAAAAGTACTATTGCTTTTCTCAAATCATCAGAAATATTTGATATCCCATTGTTGTAAATACTTTCCTCCTTGCCAGCCTCGTCACAACTCTTTTCTTTTGTTATATATACTTTTTTAATTTTATTTTTGTAATCGATGTGCAGTACCCCACAGGTGGGATTTCAAGTGTTTTGTAGTTGTCCTTTTTCAGTTTTTTGTAGTGTTTATTAAATAGAAAAAAAACAAACAAAAAAACATTCGTCTGTTTCCGTGTGCTTTCTAGAATTACTATTCTCTCGCGGTCCCTACGTCATAAAACTAGATCCAGGTCTCATCTTCTTCAGCATTTTCTATCTTCCAAGCAACAAAATGACGATGATCGTAGTAAGAAAAATAACGACTTGTATCCTTCGTAGGAGGTGATTAGGGCAACGATATGACTTCAAATTCACTGTGAGTAATCTCTAACTTATGTAGATGCGTTTGTGCGAAAACATATTTTAGACGTTCGTTCTCCTTTAAGCTTGTAGCGGATTCCACCCCACCCCCTACATAACCTTTGAACGACTGAAAGGATTGAGAGGAACCTTTATAGAGTTATAGTCTATCACAAAAGGAACAAAATGGTATCAAATATCTTTTGCTGAAGTCGGCATTTTTCTGATGACGTCATCACAATTAATTTTAAATGGCTAATGTACTTTCTTAGAATTTTACAAAAGAATTCTACAATAGCTTTTTTCATTCTGTTTGCAGTTTTGGCAGGTATTTCAATGTTCTTTCACATAGTTTCCAGAGTTTTAGTGAAAAGGAGGGGGGCAGAATCCCTCTACCCCAGGCGTATATAGGGTTAAACAATGTTACGGCGAGAACGAAAGAGAGATAGAACGCCAATATAATGACATAGTCCTTCAAGTGGAACACAGTAGTTTCTCTCAAATAGTTTCCACGATCAATGACTGGATGTAAATTATAATAAAAACACTAACACTACAATATTCCATTGTCCTTCCCCTTACGAATAGTTATCTTTTCGCAATGCTCTCACAGTATTCTGTTTCTTCTGCAAAGCTGTGGGGAACATTATGCACAGATAACATTTATAATTTATCTAAAATTCTTTTCTGCAGTGATTACATACTCTTATTTCAAAAAAATAAACGACTTACCATCGATTTACCACTGTACGAGTTACCGTTGTGTTTTGGCATATTTTAGCGGAAAATAGACGAGTTATACCACGACTTACCGTCAAAATGTCTTAATATACCGTAATGCTTCGATTAAACGCCGGGGGCGTTTTTTAAATATTTTTATTTGCAGAAGGGGCGTTTAATCGAGGGGGCGTTAAAAGAAGGGGCGTTAAATCGATGCATTACGGTATATATAGATAACTGATAAACTTATGAAACATAACGAAAATTATATATATATACAGTAAAACCAGTGATGTGAATGTGTGAGTATGAAAGAATATACAGTTAAAAACACATTGTTGAATTAAAGATTTTCGTTATATTTCATAACTTCATCAGTATATATATCAATATATCAATATATGTATAATCTTCTTTTGTATAATATATTTCCAGGAATAGAGTGCTCAATACAAATAAATGTAGAGCTAAATATACTTTTCTTAACTTTTAAAACATATACAACATATCGCAACTCTGAATTTCATGCCAAGCGACGATCATCAGACGAATAAACGAATAAACATTCAAATATTCTTACAACATAATAAACTACAGTATTTTTGTACAGTTCAAAAAATTATTTGACAATGATGCACCATATTTATAATTACAGGGTCCACTTAGAATAAGTGACCATTGAACTACATAGAAACTAAAAAAAATAACAATTGAAAAATTAGATTGGAATGTGAACTGTGACCCTATAGAAATAAAGTGAGAAATAAAGTTAGAGAAATTCGATCTCCAGTTAGTGAAATTCGATCTCCAGTTAGTGAAATTCGATCTCAAGTTAGGAATTTGATCTTAAGTTAGGAATTTGATCTCTAGGATGGAATTTGAATTCAATTTTGAGTTTATTAATCGAGTTTTAACAGTGCTAACTGGATGGCACTAATAAGCTTCCGTACATTTATGATGTTGTACTAAGATTTTATAAAAACTTCTACCAAAAATCTTTGTTTTGTTTTTATTTCTGCACCGTAGTATATCTTCGAATAAATGTCTAGGCGCTCATTTAATTGTGGACGTTTTGAGGTTGCCGCTTATTCTAGATTCTAGGCATTTATTCGAAGATATATGGTGTAGTTTTGTACAAAACCAGAAGGATAGTATAAACTAACTTTATGTATATCACACATTTGTAATCAGAAACTGTTTTGATGCCTTTTATTCGCAAGAGTATAAGAGTATAAAGCCAGCCAAAAAAAAATGGTAAAAGGTAGTTTATGTTTAACAGCTCTGATGAGCTATATCGTGTGACTCTCTTTTGCTATGTTGAAACTGAAATCGACAATACAGAGCGTAAAATATTGAGAATTTTAAAAATATTTTACGTAAAAAAATGACTAAATCTTTACCAAATTTAGACAAGCGCGGACGTAAATTACGAAAAAAACAGAAAGTTTAACATTCCATTGTCCTTCCCCTCCCAAATACCCCCTTCCCCAATCTCATGTTGGTCTTCATATTTACTGTGTACATACAGGAAATCAACATTGAAGGTGGGGGATGGGGAAATCTTGAGAGTTTTATCGATAACTTATGTCCACGATTGTAGATTGGCCGAATTTCTATCTGTCAAGAGAAAATCTGATCGCGGTTTAGTACAGTCATGGTTAAAAACTAAAATTAAGTTCGCACTTATCCGATCAATGCTGTTAAGATGTTCACGATTAATTAAACGCATAGTCCGAGAATTAGATGATATTGAAATTGCAGAACAAGTTGGAAAGCGCCACTGAATTTCACCATTAGTATTATTTTCACAAAAACTTAAAGCACACACACTCCGATGAACAGCACAGAAAGAATAGTAATGATTTTGACATAGCTTCCAACTAGGGATATTTTAGAAAATTTCAAATTGCGCTATAAATCCCTTGCTGGAAATTTGAGTATATTTTCCTCTATAGTTTCCCCTTTAGTAAACTAGAGGGAAAAGTGAAATTTCAAGGCATGGATTTCGCTTTAGTAAATTCAAGTAAATTTCAGAAAGTAGTAAATTTTTACACTGCAAAGCTTTCCAGTTTACTTTTAATAAACGTTAGGAAATCCCACATTTTCCATGATTTACGAAAGCACGCATTTTTCCTTTTTTCTAGACGCCGAAGTTCAACATGAAAAATTCATAATTTCGGTATGTGCAAATTATGCGAGATTTTGAGTTTCCCAAAAGATCCTCATGAGAAATTCTCGTTAAAATACAGTCTCCTTCAACTTTAAACGGTTAGTTTAATGTAACCTGGTTTATGCTTAAAGGTTATTATAATTACTATATCCGTTGCTATAGACTTGGAGATGTTAACAGAAGAAACAAGGAAAATGGAATAAAATACCGTATATTTTGATTAATATAATGAGAAAAACGTTTCATGATAGGAGTTCATCAAATAAAATTAACTGCACGAGCCTGCATGAAAGAGCACAGAGGATAGTTTTTAAAGATAACAAGTTAACCGTTGATGCATTTCTTGAAAAAGATGAATCGGTACCTATGCACATTCGTAATTTTTAATCTTTGGCTATAGAATTATATAAAATAAAAATACTTATGAAAAATATATTTTTAGAGAAACCACAACAAAGACCAAATTTTCGTTCACAAGCGGAATTCTTTTCATCGGGGTTTCGGGCCCGCATGAAACCGAGGTAAGATAAGCTAATAATCATTGCATGAAACCATGGTTCCTCTTCGATCAAGTTCGTTTTCAAGCTCATTTAAGCAATAAAATTAACTATCAATCAATATCAGATCATCACGAAAGATAAGTATTTTATAACTATACTTAACCCTCAGGTTCACCGTTATTGAATTTCGTGTTATATTTCTGGTCACAGCCTTTTTATCAACGATATCAAATTTCGTAAGGAACCAGAGGATATATATTATATATCACATATATTCTTCCCAAATGGTTACAGCGGCGGAAAAAGTGCACAAATAAGAACTACTCTCCTTCATAGAAAAACTTTATTTTGTCTGTAAAGTAATAAGACCTGGTCGCATGTATTTTCGTCGCCTAATATCTACTTCAACTACTGTAAAAGCCCTCCATCACCATATATCAATCAACAAAACCGCCCGTGCCGATAGAAAATGGTGGGTTCACAACCTTCCTTATTTCAACCGGAAGTCAATCCTTACAGAATCACTCGTGCTCACTTCAAATGACATTAAGCTCTTCACTGATGCTTCTAACATTGGCTTCGGGGTCATTTACCAAAATCAATGGATACAATCTCAATGGCCAGCATCTTTCGACCAATTCTCTATTGATGTCAAAGAACTCTTCGGCATCTACGCTGCCTGCGCTACTTGGGGTCCAACTGTGAAGGATTGCAAATCTGCTTCTTCAGGGACAACAAACCAATAACCAAAATTTGGGACTCTGGATCTACCCCTTGTAATGAACTCATGTCACTTATCCGAGAAATTTATTTGATTGCTGTATAGCATGAATTTATTATTTCTTTTAAACATATACCTGGAATCATTAACACTACGGCTGAAACCCTCTCTCGCTTTCAGGAACAACGATTTCGACGCCACTCACCACACGCCAACAAAGCACCATTCCAATCCCCCACGACCATAGGACTTTCACAAAATCTTCAGTTCCTAGAAGACAATATCCAATCACTGCTGTCCAGCACACTAGCATCATCCACAACCAAGAACTATGCTACCGCATTCAATCGCTATTACAGATTCTGCTTGACACATGACTTACAAGCTGCTCCAATACACGAACACAACATCATGCTATTCATCAATAAGCAACATCAAAACCTAGCCGCAATCAAACACCACATGATCTTGTATGGATACCATCAAGTGATACCACCACTACCACGACTGTATATACTCACACGTGCCATTAAACGTACTACCAGAAGTAACACCTGACCAACTAGGAATCCCATCACAATGTCAAAACTGCTCAACCATGAAAACTGCTCACTAACCAAGCATTTAACATTTTCGATCAAATCATGCTTTGGGCAGCCTTCCTCACTGCATTTTTTAGCTTCTTACGATCATCAGAGTGATTTTCACCAAAAACCACCTCTTTTAATCCTGAAACCACGCTCGTGCTATCCGATGTACAACTTGTTAACCACCGAATTAACCTACGGGTAAAAGCTTGGAAAACTGGCCCCTGCGCAACTACCGCAATAACAAACTACATATATATGCACCCTATTAACACCGGACCTCTGTTCACGTATTTCAACGGATCATACCTCACCCGACGCAGACTCAACACAATACTCCATGCATTTTTCCACACCCATGGTCGTATTTCTAGCCCCTCATTCCGTATTGGGGAAGTGACAACCGCAGTTGCAGCAGACTACTACCAGTGGCTCATACAACAGTTTGGAAGGTGGAACAGTGACTGTTTCCGGACATACATTCGAATTCCAAACGCAACAATCGATCGTTTCTCAGCATCGCTAACAGGACATTATAATATTAGTAGCACATGGGACAATAATAATATTCTCTAAACTAAGCTACAACATACTATATAATTCTCACTATATATGCACGTATATATACGTATGCATGCTACAGACTACATACGCACATATATGCGACATATAACATGGTAATATTCTGGGGCCACACAATTCTCCTTCAGGTGATACCTATGGCAGGCATGACGCAACATATTGCTACGTACATAGCTCATATGCGGTAGTATGCGGTGGTACTTCTGCCCTAGAGACTGCCATGATTCACTACATAACCAGCAGTTATAGTGATCTCAGTGATCTCAAGCAGGACAGACGTGGGGTCACTTTGGCGTCTTTGGGGATAGTCACTCACGTGACTACACCTCATGGATCGCTCAGTGCTCTGGTGATATCATTTAACATAAACATGGGATGATATCACTAGAGTTATGTACGATATGCACGCCGCTTGCAATCCATCTATTATTATATTGTCGTAGACTGCATTGTATTGTATATGGATGCGTCGCTTACGGTCCATTTAATTGTATGGTATACTATTGTATATGGTGGACACGTCGCTACGATCCACAATATATATTGTATGATATTGATATTGTCATGTACACTTCTCTGGGGAAGCGTTTAGGGGTTAGTTACGGTCTAATATAGGTCCATCTTATTCCGGTTATTTCATCTCCTTCTACTCTATCTAACAGCTAAACTTGAGAATCATGCCCCTTTTAAAAAGAGATTCATACGAGGAAACAATAAACCTCACGTCAGCAAAAAACTAAGAAAAGCCAGAATGAAACCCTCTCGACTCAAAAATATTTTTAACGGAACTAGGAATTTTAATGATTTTGCCAACTATAAGAAACAGAGAGATTTTGTTGTAAATTTGAATAAACAGTCAAAGAAACAATCCTTTAAGAAGGTCGAAACTGTTACGACAAATAGAAATAAAGCTTTTTGGACAGCTTGTAAACCATTTTTCAGTAATAAGAAAGAAGTGAAGGCTGCTGTTTTACTAACTATTTTAATACTATTACTAATACACTTGATATTATAAAGTGATTATGTATGTAAGGATCTATATAACGTTATTGAAAAGTTTTCAGATCACCCTAGTATTTCGATGATTAGGCATTCAATCAGTAATGGATCAACTATTAAGTTTTCCCATATTCATCCATGGGAGACCTATCAAGTCGTCATGAGCTTGAATCCTTGAGTCAGTCATCTAGGTGGTTCCTTTCCAACTAAAATTATTCAGTCTGTGGCGAGAAGAATGTAGTGTGCCACTAACTGACTGCATTAACAACTGCATTGGATAGGATCTTCCCAACTGAGTTAAAGTTGGCTAGTGATGGCTAGTGGCTAGCTGTAAATCAAATTATAGGCCTATAAATATCTTACCACCATTATCTAAAGTCTTCGAAAAACTGCTATCATCGCAAATTAGCGTGTTCTTTGAAAAAAATGTCTCAAGGCTTTTATGTGGTTTTTGGGCTAAACATAGTACTCAACATGCTCTCTTAAAGTTACTTCAGAAATGGAACTCTGGCCTAGACAATTCAGGTAGAGTTGGTGCGATACTTATGGATCTATCCATAGCTATCAAAAGCTTTTGATTGTTTTCCACATGAACTTCTTATTGCTAAGCTAGATGCTTATGGTTTCAATTACAGTAGTTTGAAACTCATGGTGAACTATCTTAGTGGAAGATTTCAAAGAGTAAAGATAGGATCAGTATTTAGTAAATGGCTTGAGATACTTCTTGGAGTGCCTCAAGGTTCAATACTGGGACCACTATTATTTAACATCTTTATAAACCATTTCTTCTCTTTCATGCAAAGAACAGAAGTAATTTTGCCGATGATAACGCTATTTATAGTTGCGCATAACTATTGATACAGTGATTTCCGATCTAGAGATAGACATGCAAAACTCTTTGTCCTGGTTCAAATCAAATCAACTAGTGGTAAATCTTAGGCATGAATGAAAATAGTGGCAAATTCTTAGGCATGAATGAAAATAAATTAACATTATTTATTGATAAAAATGTAGTAACACAATTATTAGGTATTACTATTCATAATCAACTTAAATTTGATTTACATTTATTTTCATTGCATTAGAAAGTTTCTGGATGAAAACCACGCTCTCGTATGTAATGCTTTTGTTTTGTCAAATTTTAATTATTGCTCTCTTATTTGCATGTACTGAAACGAAACGCTTAATGCTAAAATCCGTAGAGTTCACAAGAGGGCCTTAAGAGCTGTTACTGGAACTTACAATAATTCCTTGGTTGAACTTCTATCATCTAATAGAGGACTTACGATACATTCCAAGAACTTGCAAGCTCTTTTAGCAGAGATACATTAAAGTCTGTTTGGTTCTAATCCAGATATTATGAGAAACTTGTTTCATTTAAAAATCACTCCGTACTCTCTTCGAATTTCATGCTTATTTAGTCTTCCTGTTGGGTTTGTGGCCAAATTCCCAGAACCATTTTGATGACGGGAGGAGGATGAAATGGAACTAGTAAACCACTATAGTAACATGAATTGACTAAATACGAAAAAAAATACGAAAATTTCCAAAGCGTTGGCACTCTCGTTGTTTTAGGGCGGACCTGACCTATTTTCAGAGTGGTTTTTTTGCGAAGCAAATTAAGAAACGCGCTTAGCCTGTGTGGTCACTGTTTTATTGAGAATCGAATAAAAAACAATTGGAAACGGTAGATTTTGATGTGCCGTACCGGAGATTATGCGATGTTGGGGGGTTCAAATATCCGCACCCGCGCTAGGCCCGTTTTAAGATCGCTTCTGATTTTTTTGACGGGAAAACGCGAATGGATTGAACAGAGCCACACTTGAACGAAAAAACAGTAAGAGGAAGGAAGTCTGTAGGTCTTGTTTCGGTAACTTTTGAGTTCTAGATGGAGCGTTTCGCTTTCTTAGGGACAGTTAGTTGGCTTATCTAAACTTCGTTTCGGGTATTTTTATAGCTCAAAACCCAATAATTTTTTTGAATTTCGTTTTTAGCATTATGTGAATTTTGAGCGAATTTCGACACGTACAAGAGACATTTAAGAGCCTCAATTTTATTTTAATTTCGTGAAAACCTTACATGAATTCATAATTTTCAATAACAAAGCTTTGCTCATGTCTAGCATTAACAAATATATGCTTTGATCTGTTGATGTTATAGACCGCTCTGCCATGATTTTTGTTGCAAAGACATGCTCTGTTGTGCTACGTCCTGAGCGATACGCATCTTGAGATGGTGGTATTTCTCTGTCGATTTGTTTTATTATTCGTTTTCTCATACATATATTGCTAGATCTTGCGTAGGTAGCATGATAATAAAATGATAATAAAATAATGTTATATAGGTCTTAGGTTTTCTACTGGACCTTCTAGTAATATGGTCAGATGATCATTTAGCATCACTTGGAATTGATCAGATCATCTAATCGTTGCAATTGTCATACATCTACCCTTGACAGATCTAATGATTTAATCACCGGCGGCCTTAACGTTGAAAACATTGTTCTACCGTCTCTCTACTTAAAGACTATGAATAAGTTTTTACCTACTCGGTAATGGTTTTCCATTGTGACATTACACTAGAACAATAAGTTAGTTTATTAATGTCATATTATTCCTGTGCATTTTCAAGATGGCTGCCGTTTAACTCATAATCAAACTTTCACTTTCTTGTATATAGAAGAGATTAGTCTGTTAAAGTCAAGATATTGCAATCTCTCTTTAATACGAAACTTTATTATATTGGAAGATACTTCTGTTGTGCTAAAAATAGAAGTAGAAAGAAAATAGACGAGTGCTATCGCACACGTCTCACGCAAGTGCCTGCATTGCTTCAGGCTATGACATGAAATTTCACTACCCTTGATAAAGGTGTTCTATTGATAAAGGTGTTTCAATTGTTTATTTGGTCTGAAACTTTATCAACTTAATAAGGACATGAAATCCTAATGTCATGTAAAGTTTGTGTGTTTATCCTTGATATGAAATATCACTACTTTCTACCACAGTGACTTAACATAGTTTTACCATAATAAAGGTGTTCCATTTGTTTATTTTACCTGAAACCTTATCAACTTAATAAGGGCATCAAATTATAACTGTATAATATGTGTATGCAAATCATATTTATGTGCTTGGGTTTAACTTTCACTTGGTTTGATGGGCTAAGTTTCAATACGTACGGTATTGATTTTATTTTTTAAGGCATAAAATTGCTGGCTCATCATTTTTGAAAAGTTTAAAACTCCATAACTTTTGAATCAATCACCAGAACTCTCTTTTGCTTAATATTTTGCACCCTTTTCTCTAATATCTTTTTTTTTGTTGCAAAAATCATATAATGAAAAAATCCTATTGATGTGATCAAAGTGGTAGAAGTGCTTTCTGTTAAAAAAAAATGGGTATTTGATTGAAGCTATATTGCTATATTTGTGCTATGAGAATGTTTGGAAAAGAACCTCAGACCAGAGTCCTTTCAGTTAAAAGAGATCTTAGGTTGTGATTGTTTTGGCTATGCTCAATGTGAGCCCTCAAAGTTGTATGAAAGTCATATAATTTAGTATAATTGCCAACTTTGACAACTCACTAAAGGGGTACCCACAGTGAGATACTACCAGGACATAAAACACATACTACCCACTTAACTTTTTAATTCCATAACAATGTTGGTTAAATAATAAAATGGCACTTCTTCATAGGACGCTTTGAACTTTGCGTTTTCAGGTTTGTTTGCCTTGCTAAGCCAACTTAATTGGAAAAATAAGGCCTTAGCTTGTGGTTTTCTCAGCTATTGTCATATTGAGTCATCAAACATGCTTTAAAATAAATTTTCTGCAAGTTTGAGGGTCTGTAGCTCAGTCTGCCATTATTCTATGTGTCACCTTTATTCATATTTAGGCAAAATTTCAAATGCCCATAAATGCTGACTTGATATTTTGTGTGTGAAATTTTGGAAATCTGATTTTTAGCCCACCATGGGCTACTACTATCACTTTTTGGCGGAAGACCACTTTTCTTAATTGACCATGTTCCTGAAGCGCTACTATTTTAAAATTACATTTTCGGTCCAATGAATTGAAAAGGCTTAGTACCATCCTGAATTGAAATCAAGAAAATTATGAAAAAATCATGGAAAAAGTCATGGAATTCCCAAAGTTTGCCAAAAATCATAGCTCTGATCAACCCATATTGATCATTCTCTATTTCATTCATCTGAATCAGAATGATTAGATTGATTGGAGCTAGCTCTAATCAACCCTACCTCAGTAGTGTAACCAGATCGATTCAATCTGAGATTTAAATTTCTATTTCTTGTATCGTTCTTGGATTGATGGGAGCCATCTTGAACTTTATTCAAACTCTGTACCACCCATACTAAAACATTTGGTCTGTAGCAAGAGAGGCAAGTAAGACTGATTCTGTTTTGCACAACAGCCTCTTTAGGCTAGAGGAAGCCATTATATTGCATCTATAAACGAATTTGAGCTCCGGATTGATTTGAGCCAAAACTGACATATACATTCATCACAAGAAAAGTAAGGATTGTTCAAGTTTGATTAAGGCTGATCAGATGATGAAAGAAATACACTCATAGATTATTGATCTTTTTTTAGTTTTACATTTTCATTTGACACCTTTATCAAGAAACAATCTATATAAGACACCCAAACATGTTACAGACCGAATCCTAACAACACAATACATAGTGTTTCATATTTTAAATATATGTGAAGTGGTAATCCAACTCCCTTTCAGTTCATCAACTTTCATAATATTTTTAGCTAAAGAAGAAATTATCATTAAAAACATTCAAGATTTAGTTTTCAACATATTCTAATCGGCAGAAAGCCAATTTTATGTATGGAAAAAGATACTAAAGAAATAGTAAAGACATTTCAACCTCGTCTTACCAAATTATTTGAAAAACAGGAATTGGTAATATCACGAGGAGCTGAAATCAAGCTTAATGAAAGTGAAAGTGAAATAACTGTAATTTGTCCATATGAGCATCATTGGAGGGTTAAGGTAATCAAAATAGAAAATGGGGCAGTCACTTTAGAGATAAAGGATAGTTTTAGCAAAGTTTATTCATCTTATCGCCCAACGTTTCTTCAGTATATTTTTCCCATGGAAGATCATGCCATCATCGTCTCTCATCAACAACCGTCTCTCGTAATGTTCCAAGTTGGTCATAATCTTCAACCATTTACTGGCTATGAAGACCTTATAACATTGACTTACAACAGTGAAATTGCAGATTATACATTTTATTTATGTAAAATGAGTCCTTCTTGCAACATTTTTGTGGTTATAATATCAGGTACTCAATGTACTCAATTGATGGATATACTTACTTACAAATGTGAAAATCAACAAGTTGATATGGATTATTTAACTCCACGTAAGAACTTGAGTAATCGTTTA
This sequence comes from Neoturris breviconis, assembly GCA_032360805.1. Lineage (NCBI taxonomy): Eukaryota > Metazoa > Cnidaria > Hydrozoa > Anthoathecata > Pandeidae > Neoturris > Neoturris breviconis. Next base: position 5,244 of record JAULBZ010002836.1, on the reverse strand, counting down.
CCAAACAACGAAACTGTTACTGATTTTTTCTTTAATAGTATTCAATCTAAGATATTAATTGCAACCATGGAAAATAAGTTCATATTGTATTCTCTTACTGAAAATAAATTTGGTCCAGTGTTAAAATGGCACAATGATATTCGATATTATAAATATGTTTACAATTCTCGATATGGTGGTGATGTTCTTTATATACTTTCTACCAATGGTGATATGCATATTGTATATGAAACGAACTTAAGTCTTTGCAACCATATTCAAGTGGATAAAATCTTTTATAAAGATATATACTTAGTTTCACATGATAGAATTTGCGCTAATAGCCTTGGACGGCCATTACTTATGAGGTTCAACTCAAATAAAGTTCATATTTATGATTTGCAAAAGGAGAAATTGATTGCTAACTTGGTTTTGTTTCAACCAATTCAAGACTATCGGTTAATTGATATATTTACAGACAGATTTGGTGAAGAAATCTTTGTTGTTAATAGAAGAGATAATATCTTACATGTTTATTATGTTAAAGATGAGATGACATTAGTAAATTTAGCAAAAAAGAAAGTTTTCAAATCATTTAGTCTAGATATTTTACATGCTATGGACTTATCTAATATAGTGAACAAATTATTAAACATCCAGTTTGCAAAATAAGAGCAAATAATCACTGTGTAAGAGGGATTTTTGAGCATTACTTCAGGCTTTTTAGCCTGGATGTGATTACTTGATATTCGACACAACTTTTACCAATAATATTAAAATCACAGGTTTAAAGTAGCCTGACAAAACGAATAGTAATTTTTGCTTATCAACTGTGGTGGAGTATTTCTTGAGTATATTTTTGAGTTGTACAGCTCTTAAAACACTCATCCACGGCGGTTATTTCAAGATTTTTATTTGTCAACAGACGATAACACAAGTTTCAATGTTTTTGTGGCTTTCATGTAAATTTAATATTAGTTGTGGAGAACTTTGTGTTTTATCAGGTTATAATAACTGCCTGTCATCACTGTGGAGGAGAGATTTTCTGAAAAACCTCCTCCACAGTGATATGACTGATAGATAGTTATTTTTAATCTCTGAATTATGCTCAGTCGCAAGGGTCTAAATATGGATTAACATGTATACCTTATTTCCTCAATTTATTAGACAATTTTAGGGGGCGCTCATTTGAGGGGGCGCTTATTTGAGGCCGCTTATTCGAGGGGGCGCTTATTTGAGGGGGCGATTATTCGAGGGGCGATTATTTGAGGGGGCACTTATTTGAGGGGGCGCTTATTTAAAGGAGAACTAACAACAGTATAAAAGTTGATTTTGAATTGTTCATAATTATCTGAAATATTACTCTGTAAAATTTATCTTTGTAATATCACTTGGTTCGGTTGAAGATTGACATAGAAGATCACTCACCCTCACCATTTGAGTAAATATTTTGTGAGTAATCCTGTTCGTTATCAAAAACTTTCGGACGTCATTTCGCGAAGCAAAATATATAAACATATATAAAAGATCACACATGTTTAGGTCTGAGGTCGTGGGTATGATAGAGAATTGTATGGGTATAATAATTGATGCCTAATTTACGCTTGATTAAATGTAAACCAGGACTTATTCTATTATTCTATCTACTTATTCTAAATTACTCATGCGTAAAATTAGAATTTATAATTTGAGTATGCTTGAAAGTTTTTTTATAAGAAAAAAACGGTGAAAATATGAACAGTGTATAAAAGAAAGAATGATTTAGTTATTGGACATTTTGAAGATTATGTTTCTTCTTCGATGCAAGATGTATGCCGTCTCAAAGACAGTTTTGCTTCATGCTGTATTAAACACAGTTAATATTTTTAAACTTGGAGTTCAGTAACTTTTGACACTCCCTGCAGCATTTTACATTCAATTACCTAAATATAATATAACGCAATGGCTTTTGCATCTACAGATTCTCCATTCTACTCGAGTCAAGTTCATCAACATCTTTATCATCAGAGTTATCAGACGAGACTGGCACTACTTACACTGCTGAAATTTTTCAGCTCAGACTCTGTGTATTCTGGTTCGTTAGTGTAGCATGGTGTTGATGGTTCAAAGGTATTATTAGAACATAGTCACAAGAAAACTATAATTAGAATCACTTGAGCAATAAAAGTCATTAACACACACTTTGATAGACTTACTGCTTTTATCGGAAATTCGGTACCAGCATTTGTGGCGATATTCTAGAAGGACTTGCCAAAATATTTTGCGATCACTCGATGATCCCGAGTTTTGGGCAAAAGGGTCCAAATCGAGTTTTTGGGATAATGGACCGAAAAGGCGTGGTACTATCCTGAAATTTGGTTATGGCATTCTAGGCAATATTACAAGGTCGCTGGCGAAATCTTTTTCGATTTCGTTAATTCGAGACCGAGTATCGGCAAAAAAGGGATTTTTTCAAAAGTGGAGACTTCTATGAGAATTTTATGAGGTTTTGACCACATTCAACTTAATAACATGTTAAAATGATAAGGGAGAAGTAGAGACTTAAGAATTTTAAAAAATTTAAAAAGTAGAGACTTAATTTTTTTGCGAAAATTTGAATTCTATGAGGTTTTGACCACATTCACCCAAATAACATGCTCTCTCCTCAACTTTTTGAGATGATGAAAAGTATAAAAAATAATTTTGATTTTGGAAAGCTTCCTTTTTCAATTTTGTAATAAATATATAATGTGAACTACGGTGATAATAAAACTTAATAGTCCCTATGTGCTTTCTAATGAAAGCACTTAGGAACTATAAAAGTTTTATTATATGTGAAGTTCAGTTAATGATTTTGTATCTAATTATTCCCATTGCAAGTCAGAAGTAAAAAACATTTTATTATTTTATAAGAAAGATATGAAATCCTAATGCCATGTAAAGTTTGTGTGTATATCCTTGCTATGAAATTTCACTACTCTCCTCCACATTGACTGGACATACTTTTACCTTGTTGAATGTGTTCCAATTGTTTATTCGACCTGAAACTTTATCAACTTAATTAAGGCATGAAATCTTAATGTCATGTAAGATTTGAGTGTTTGGCTTTGATATGAAATTTCATTACTCTCCTCCACAGTAGCTTGACATAATTTTACCTTGAAAAAGGTGTTCCAATTGTTTATTTGACTTGAAACTTTGTCAACTTAATAAGAACATGAAGTCCTAATGCCATGTAAAATGTGGGTGTTTATCCTGGATATGAAATTTCACAACTCTTTTCTACGGTGACCTGACATAATTTTACCTTGAAAATAGTGTTTCAATTGTTTCTTTGAACTGAAACTTTACCATCTTAGTAAAGACGTATTTCAAACACTGACATATAATGTGTGTATCCAAATCATATTTATGTGCTTGGGTTTAACTTTCAGTTGGTTTGGTGTGCTACCGTACCTTGTTTTTTTCTCTAACCCTAGGGACTTGGTAACTTTTCAAAATTTATATTATTAAATTGCATTTTTTCTTCAAACTTAATTATGAATAACTAAAGTTGTAATTGGGATTGGAGCATGAAACTTTGTCCAATTACTACTTTAAATGGTGATAGAAATCATTTGATGATTTTTTTTCACATGAGCATTCTGATTTCCTGATTTTTCAAACATCAGGTTTTTATTTGGATTTTCAGGGATATTTGACTCTCTTTCTGTTATAATTTTATAAAACCCATAAAGTATATTAAGAAGGCATCGATTAGCTCGCAATATCCGAAAACAGAAACATCAAAATTCAATGAAAATAAGCATTTGTGTGGTCATTTTGACGAAAAACGAAAATATGAATATTAACTTTAAATTTGAAATCTTAACTCGAATTCTTTCTAGAAGTTTTAATGTCCTAAAAGTCTATACCCTCGATTTCCGGAAATTCTGATTTTTTTGGATTGTCTGGACAATATTGATTGGTTCCGGGTTGAGTTTTTTAATAATCGGAAGATATAATATTAAAATGCAAGACTTTCACATTCAAAAACTGAAAACAGAACTTAAAAATACGAAACAGAACTGCTCCAATTGCATTTTAAATAATATATACATGCTTTTTTGAAAAAAAAAATAGATTTTATATGATGACGTCCTAAAAAAGTGCTGACATAAGCAAAATATATATACGTTAATTTGTTCCTCTGATGATGAACCATAGTCCTACCAACTTTCATGAATTTAACATTAGCCATTTAAAAGTTATGATAGGGTGTGTGGGGTGGAATCTGCCCCGTCCTCCACCCCCTGCTTTTTCAGCCTCAAAAAAGCCCAGTCCTATTAGGATTAATTTAAGAGCGAGATGATTGACTGTCCATTTGTTATTTTGTTTATAATTTTGTTGTTTATAATTCAATAATATTCATTATTTTAAAGGAATAAAGTACTACTTAACTTCATCTCTTATAATGTCTAAATGATGAGTTATATAGAAAGATATGATCAGTCATCACAGAAATCTCAACCTCGTATAAAGACTGACAAGGAGGAACTTTTAATTTTTGGTTATGACATTTCGTTATATCCTAAACCTGTTCAATTTACAGTATGTGTTGGTGGCATATTTTTGTTTTATTTGATGTATGGTTATTACCAGGTTTGTTTGTTGTTTGTTATGTTTAAAAATGCTATTGGTACCTCAAAATGACTGTATTTGAATTCCTTTTAAAGGCTATTTAATCGTAATTTGACCTGTCCATGCAAAGTATTTCAATTAATATCTGAAAAGTTTTCCATTATTACAGTAAGATTACAATGGCAACTTATTAGTATCAGTAGGCAAAAATCCCTTCTCCACAGTGATTATTTACTCTCTATTTCAACCACTGTGTATGTATATGAATGCTTTCTTTTAGGAACTTATTTTTAGTATTCCAGGATTTAAACCATTTGGTTGGTATCTGACATTAGTTCAATTTGCTTTCTACACTATGTTATCTTTGCTAGAATCTGTTTTTATTTTGAAAGAAACAAAAAGAAGGTGAGTTTGTCCCATATATAACCTTGGTGGAGGAGTAATTTTAAGCCCACCAAACAAATCTATCACTTTTCAGAGGTGGAGGTGGTGGCCTGCTTTTCTTACTAACGTGGTCTATTAATTCTATTGGTAGAAATTGTTGTGCGATGTCATTTTCCACCAATGGAATGTCTTCTTTTGGATTTCGTGCAGAATTTTCCGCTAATGGAAATCCACCTTTACATGTGTGTGTGTTCCCGGTTCTAATCAAGTCATCGGAAAACA